>JAOTQE010060803.1:0-18686 GCA_025631205.1 Nesometra sesokonis | reverse complement strand
GCGTAGGCCTACTGAAGTATTAGGATGTTTTGAATCTTCATTAAAGGCTAATTTCTTCCCGGAATATAGTTTTAGATCGGCTATTTAATCGTAGGGAATCATTTTTTCAATACATGTGTCACTTTGCAAAATGATCGTAATTTTCAGTTCGTGTACAGGGGAATCCCCGGGTAAAGTCCCACCCCTCAATTTCGGCCCGATTTCACGTACAAGGGGGGTGGGATTATACCCGAGGAACTACGGTAGTGGTTAAGTACAATATTGATATGAAGTTGACAGTTTTATGAACAACAAAAATACATAAAAAAAGAAACAAAATAACATGGAAACAAAATAAAATAGGCCTCATAAGAATTACTTTCTTCAGTTTAAGTCATACACTAACAATATATTACAAAAAAATGGGCCAAAATGAATATTTTTGCCTTGCCTGTTCAAGATATCATAGCTGGAGAAAAGACTAATAGTAGCATTGAAATAAAACAACTCACAGCTTAAGGGTAGTGTAATAAGATAAGGCCATTTCCAGGGAGGGTGTTATTAGTGCTATCAGTGAGGGCCAGACTAACAACCACTAGTAGGCATCCAGTGACATTTTAATGAACTTATTAATCAGTTTTTTAATAATTTGAAATGCTCAATGATATTTAATATTGGATGCTAAAAGAAATCGGTGAAACACAAGCAGAAGTCAGACTGGGGTCATAATAAACTGAATATAAAAGTATACAAATTAAAAGAAAGGATGTCAAACAGTCTGGGTATCAATCAATCAATCAAATTTGCCAGACATAAAAAAATTCACTGATGGCAATTTTTCAAATTTGTTATTGAGCATATCTAATGGAACCCCTATATCTGAACATGCTATGTCATTACTTCATAGATTACACTTTATTTCTTGTGTAAGCTATGTCAAGCATAGCCATAGTTGCATTGTTGACTTATTCAAAAGTTGTCTGAAACTCAAATAAATTGATTGATTTTTTTAAATTGGTAGAATTTACACCTAGATGCTCAGAAATACTGCATTTTCATTCATTTTGTATGTCCTTTACCAAGGTCTGATTCATGAATTTAGAAAATGCAGAGGGAGGCGTATGGAAAATGTTCTGTACCCGGTTGGGGCTGAGGTGAGGACAATTTTTGTTAACTTGAAACCTAGATGCTCAGAAATGGCATAATTTACATTAAAAATGATAAATAAATGTAATGAAATTGACACTATACCACTGCAAAATATTGGTACTGTAGTCACCAAACCTGAACCCTGTTCCCTAAAAATATTAAACTTATACATCATACCTGCCAATCCTACCAATTTTTGTGGTAGGCTACCACTTCCAACCGCCTACTGCTTTAGCATGGAAATCCTACCGCTTTTTGAAACTTCATATCAAAAATAAAAATGTGTACTAGGGAACTAAAAAACAAATAATGTCAAAACATGTATTGAAAAGGCACTAAAATTACCAAATCCCAGCCTAATTTCTCCCAATATCACCAATTGGGGCGAAATGAATTTTTTTGTTTTTTGCTCATCAATTTAAAATTTGGCGAGATGAGGGCGCTGGTGCATTGGTGATCAACCAACCCGCTGACTGTAAAATAGCCGACCGCTCTCGAGGGTACAAATGTTGGCAGGTATGTTATACATTGATCTACATTCCTTTCTAAGCCATTACATAAAAATGTGAAAATTATACAATAAAACTAATCCTGACAGGACACTTTAATAGCCTTGGAGACGAGAATATCTTTACGTAGGGTCAATTAATAACAGCTTGCACAAGTCTATGCATGGGTGGTAGACCTACAGACATTCAGACCTCTATGTTACTATCCTAATCCTGTCATGCATACATTGACCCTATCCTAGCGCCATCATGCATACACTGACATTATTTACCCATTCTAGCATTATGCTTACTCGCTCGACTGAAAATCACTACCTAATTTATTGAAATTGAAACATGTAAAGTTTACAATGCTCAAAGGCCACACCATATCTAAAGGACCACACCTGGTAATATTTAAATATGTGTAATGCGATATTATTTACATAACACCTGGTTAGACCAACTGAAAAAATAGTCTCCTTCAGTAGGCTTTAGAAAGTACTGTTTGTAGTACACTTGCCAATGTGATATAATTAAATATGGCATATCGAAAAAGGTTAAAATTAAAAGCCCAGACTACAGAGATTCAAGCTCAACTGGCCTTAACAAACATAATGAAAATTATATTCATTCCGGTCTTTATATAATTCTAGTGAAACAAGTTTGTCAGTGCAAACATAGGCCTATATTCATTGGTAGTATAATGTAATTAAAATGATTAAACCCATTAGTTAACTGTTTTTAATATAAACGAAATGAAACTAAAAAAAAATTACATTTTTGTGTGAAATTGCATCTTATTTTATAGGACTACTTCAATTTCTGAAGGTATATTGCATACCTACACATCATGGTGTTTGGATTCAATATTTCAATATTAATTATGTCATCATCAGGAATAAAATTCAAGTGTGTGGTAGGCCTAGAGTAACTTGTTTTTGACACATTGAGATAATGTTTTAGCACAGATCAAGAATCTCTACCAACCTGAATCCTACTAATGGTTAAGTTCAGATTCATGGTTTAAGCAGAGTACCATAAGCAAGGTGTAAGATATTCTGCAGTGTAATGCCCAAGGTGTTCAGACACAAGGGGTAGTATAAGACATAAGCAGTTTTAAAATTGCTGCCATTGAGTTTTCCTATGACCAGTTATCCATAATTGATTGGCCAATACAGACCGATTGTGAATTGTGATTGATCGACACGTAAAATAAGGTAAAATCATTTAATTGTACAAGGCATCACTCCATAGGTTGCGCTCCAGATTAGTGACTTAAGCTAATCATCTGCTAGTTCCGAACAAATTTAATCGCTGCCTACATTATCTTCCGCTTAATTGTTGAGTCTGAATATACCCTGTGGTTGGGTCTAACATTATAATTTTTCGATAGTAGACCTATTTTCACCAGATGCTCAGAAATTGCATTCTCAGACTCAAAAATGGCATCAGTTTTTGTCAGACCATTTTTTTTAGTCGAAACACTTTTTATTGAACCACATTTTAGGCAAGACAACTTTTTTAACCGGACCATATTTGTAACTAGACCAGTTCTTCCGGCTAGACGTTAAAGCAATGGCCGTCCATTGGATACTCCCCAGATTACTAACATTTATTTTGAGGTTGTTATAAGGAATTCTTCAAAGTTGTTTTCACTTGATTTCATAAATCATCACGAATACTGTCAATCATTTTACATTAGCATTTAAATTATTACCATTTTTTGCATAACCTTTACAGTTAAGTAGTATAGTTTATTAGTCTACATACAATATGTTATTAATAGAAACATTAATATCATTTTAATAGTATTGAAGTTTGTGGTTTTGCACTTCATTCAATTACTCTTCAAACACAATGATTATAGGAAATCAAATATTGATAATTAAAACAAATAAGCAATAAACGTTTACCACAAAGGAAATGATTAATATTAATTCAGTTATCTCTATATATTTGATTAACTCGTCTCGTTTCACAAGCTCCTGTCTGTTGGTTGTCTCATCTGACCTTTCCCTCTACCCAGGTGTTTATGCAAATTAGTCAAAATAATTATTATCTTACCAAATGTTTGATATCTCAGTTGTACAGGTGGGACTCATTTCCCTTTTTGGATTCTGTTTAATTGTTGAGATTTACTTTGGGATTTAAAGTTGGCTCGGAATCACGAATGAAGCTTTTGCATTCTAATATAATTTTTCAGTTAGAATTTGTCATGAGTACCATTCATTTAGATATCAATTAGCATTATCAATTACTGATGTGAATATTATTTAATCTTGTGCTATATATTATTTTTATTATAGTTTTATTGAATCTATTAATTAAATTTATTTTTAACTGTGTGTAGAATTACATGTCTATGGGAAGAAATAAAAATTTCTTTCAATTAAGCCTATATTTAATTCAGTTAATTTCAAACCACAAGTATTTAATATATAAAGGCCCGGTCACACAGCCTGAACTTTATTGGAGCATTCGTTGAACAATAGGGAGATGAATTTTTTTCACCACTCCAGGAATGCTCCAGCAAAGTCCTGGCGGTGTGACCGGGTTTTAAAGGCCCGGGCAGGCCCGGTCACACAGCCAGAACTTTGCTGTAGCTTTCCTGGAGCGTTGAAATAAATTCATCTCCCTACTGTTCAAACAACGCTCCAAGAATGTTTAAAATTTTTTAAAATAAATAATTACAATGAACTGTTTATTGTAGCGATCAAATATTGATTTATTATTGATTATATTAAACTGGATTAGTGTTTAAACACATTTCATGGCCGAGTTTTGTGGCCATGTAATCTTGCGAGCAACTGTTTAAATCAGATTATTTTAGGCTTCAATTACTTCAGTAATTCAGAATTGGAAAGGTTTTGTGATTCATTGGGATTGTATAAATATTTTCATTGTTATTAATTTCATTGTCATTGTTAGGTAGATATAATTTGTTTTGCCCAACTCTGACGTGTAAGTTTACCGAATACTCAGTACAGTATAATCTCGGGAAAAAAATTTGCAAGTTGTTCTTGGGTAGGACTCGAACCTACAATCTCCAGGTAAGTAATCTGGTATCTGTACTGATAGACCACCAAGCTTGCACCATGCACTAAGTATCTAGAGAATTTAAGCCCAATAAGCAGCAGAATGCAATGTATATAATTGTACGTTTTTGCATCAGGGAAAATACTAGATATAATTTATTTTGCCAAACTCTGATGTGATTACAAAATACTCAGTACAGTTGAGAATTTGCAAATTGTTTCAGAATTTTTTTGCAAGTATTCTCAACCGTACTGATTATTCGGTACATTTACACATCAGAGTTGAGCAAAACAAATTATATCTAGTATTCTTCCTGATGCAAAACCTATAATTACATTATTACCTACTTAGGAGATACACATTCTCTCATTTTCTCTCTTTACTCATGGCAATTATGTATGTTTTTTATTTGAATTGTTACATTTATAATTAAACAGTAAATTGAAACTTAGACGAATCAATTAAAAATTGCATATAGAATTTTGCTGAATTTTATTACCAGCGTCATCATGTTGTTGCCCTAGTAATTTTCATTGAAAATGTTCGCATAATTAAATCATCTCCATTATTTTGTAATTTTTACACAATCGTTGCCATCAATAATTTTACCATAAACATTGCCATCTCCTTCATTGTTGTTGTCATCAAATTTTCATCCTTATCATTGTCACCAGCAATGTTGACATTTCGTTGTTTCTATCAATTTCACTATCATCATTTTTGTCATCATCATCATCAACATTGTCATCCAGTCAATATTGTTGCTATCAACATTCTTATCTCCATTATTATTGTCACTATCAACATTGTGATCCACATTACTATTGTCACCAATAATTGTCCATGTCCATCATCATTATTCTGTTATTGCTGTCATATTTTGTTAGCATCATCAATGTATTAATTAATAATTATAATATGCTCATAATTATGTCATCCTTCTCACAATCGTCACCACCATAATTAACATAGAAATATCACCATATCACAATCATCGTCACCATAATTGTCATAATCATTATCATTAAAAGCAACATCATATCATATTTTTCATCTTTGTGATGTTTACATCATTCATCACAATTTCATCAGCTTTATTTTCAATAATTTTTCTTCATTAACCTATGGATAATTAAAATCACCTTTGATCATCATAGAAATAAAATTACTATCTGCTTTCAGATCTTATCTCAGGTGATAGTAGTCATCTCTCAGTTGTAATAGCTTGATCTATGTATTACTGCCGTTGCCCAGGGTTCAATTTGCGTACACGACTAATGCTATGTATTTATATACGAAATACTAATGCTAGCATATACTAAAGCCGTTAAAATTGCATTACAAATTATTGAGTGCTCGCATAGTAAAAACTACCTTGGTGCAATGAATTGCATGCCTTTTTCAACTCTGTATTTTATTGTGTTTCACGGTGGAGTGTTATTTGTTCTATTTGTCTTCGCATTTGCATAGCAGTAAATTGACCGTGTTTATTCTTAGAGATGACCTCAAGGTGTTTAATATTAGCTAGATTCAGAAACACAAAATGCATCACATTATCACATTGTTTATGATGCAAAGAAGTGTATACTGTATAACATTGGCAAGCACAAGCTATGCTTGGATTGATGTTATTGATTTAATTAGCGTTTCATACAATGCAAATCGCTGCCTCTAGTGAAAAGTAAAAGTCTGAACAGATTATTTACTAAACAAACAATGATTTTTACTTACCATGGAAACAATACTATATTTGGAACTAATTAAGAACATATTGATTTACTATAAAAAATAATTTAATCCAAATTACAAATTTTTAATTTTATCTTTTTTTTCAGAAAATAAATCCAATATTTTCAAAAACAGAACAAATAAATATAAATTTATAAATATTTATAATTAGAGTTAAATTAATAATTAAAATTAAAAATAAAATTAGTTTAGACTGAGCTCTAGAAGCACCAGTATGATTAAGTAACCAAGTAAAGGACCTTTCTTGGTGATGGTCAGAAAAGTTAGAGGATGCTTGTTAACAAGAAATTGTATAGTCCTAAAGGAAAATTGAATCCAGACTTGAATTTAATTGCAGATTACGAGTTAAATGTTTTACCCAATTTTAAACAAAATTTCAAGCAAAAAATGAATGGATGAGCCGGAGATCATCAAGATATTAATTGCTCGTATTCGCATTTTGTAATATAACCAGGTTACCTCAGTTGGTAGTGTGTAAGACTTTTAATCGACAGGATCAAGGGTTACAGTATTGCATAAAACATTACCTCTAACCTTAGAGGTAAAAAAAGGTAAAATTATTCAATGAATTGATTTATCAGATATGTATTCCTAGAGCCTATGAAATTGTGACTAATAAAGGGAATTCTTTTTAACACAGAAATACTGCATTTTTATTATAACCATGCATTATTGCCAGTCTAAACTCTTTCACACAGAAGGTCAAATTCCAGTATGTTTCATGTATAAAAAGGTGCAAAGGAAAGGTAGATGGCGCTGTTTTTACCAAGTTTTCCAACTTTGACCTTTGTGTTATTCTTCTTCACTGCGCAAGCTAGCATTATACAGTAGGCCCTTTCCTACACATTCGGTCTAAACCAATAACAGTAATATTAACAGTAATATTTATAGGGTCTGAGACGATCTAATCATGCCTGCATTGTGGTGGCATTGATGGAGAAGTATCTTTACTACAAAATTTAGCATTTGCAAATTACCGCAATATTACTCTTTTACAGCTAAGTTCTGTGTAAAAGGGACTTCACATACACATATAAACGTAACGTTTGCAGTGCACCACGTATGTAGTTTTAAGCTACTGAACATTTCAATTGATGTGCTTCGATCATCCTCAGGAATGAGAGTGCCATGCAAATCTTCCAAGAAAAATATGACTTAATATAATAGTAAGGAAAATCCATAATGAAATAATTACCAATGTGATACTGATACCGATAAACAATACTATTACCAGAAATGTAATAACATGAAAAAACTTTAAAATATATTACTTTATATGTACATGGACTAATCAATTCCATATTGTTCTGCTAATTACTGTGCCATGAAGCCAAATTTCAAAATAAGCAAATCTGATTTGTATTTACCATGTTTAATAATAAGACTTTATAACAAATATTAATTTATTTAAATAGGCCTAAAGATAAAAATAGACTAATCAGTATTGTATTGTAAACCTTGTTATTATTGAGTGTTTTAAGATAAACTAAAATAAAAATAATCAAATTAATTAAGAAATATTATGTAATCTTGAAATAGTGAGCAATGTTATTTTTCCAAACTTTACTAATTACATGAGCATTCCCATTAGAAAAATAGGTAATTTTTACACTACATTTCCAAGACATGTAGTGTAATTTTGAATTAAGCACTACTGGGATATCACATTAAATGCATAGGAATATATGGATCAGATATAGGCCTATGCTAATGTTTGTTTTAAGTTTGCTTGTTTATGCACTTTTTCTGGATGTACCTTCTCTTCAGAGTGCCACTGATACAAAAGTATAGTTCCAAACAATTTATTATTATAATATTCTCAAGTGGAAACTAAGCTATGTGATAATACTTGACAAACTTTCTAACAGGGATGTACACTATAAACAAGTAAAAAGAATAATTGCTGTTTTCTGATTTCGCAATTTTAATAAAAAGATGCAAAAATACCAACAAAATATTAATTTAGTGAAATAGTTTCATTTTTTTAATTTCATGAAGGTGAATGTCTATAAGACTTCTTGTCACCTGTGTTTTTTTTTACATTTTGCCAAAATTAAGGTGTTTCTTGAATGCAAATATGATTTTTACACAGAAACTCAATTTCTTTTGAGGAAATGCTGCTTATTTATTAATAGACTTAGAGTTAGTGAGCATAAATTTAGCTGTTAAGTTCAATTTTGCTCACTTGCAGTATATACTCGTGTATTAGTCAAGGCTTAAAATTAGAATCATAATCGGGAGGATTTTTGTTAGCAAATCTAATTAATCTTACCTGTACGTCATAATAACAGACGAATTTGACGCTTACGCTCTTTGCTAATAAAGTGAGCTAAATTATTTATTCTTTATTTATATTGGATTGCATTTTCAGTAACATGGTACTGCTTTACAAAATGCTCCAGTTACAAAATTACTATGATTAAAAGTAAAACATGGATACTAAAATTTATATATCAAGGTACAAAGAAAAAAAATCATAAAAACAATTAAACATTTAAGTAAATTACAAGTAGGCATATATTATAATATACAGTGAAAAAAAAACTTAAAAATTAAATGTTAACGATGCATTGTCACTCAAAAAATGACCAAAAAATCATCACCATTAATTTTGAAATTAACTTGCTCGTATTAAAGTAACATCAAAGTTATGAACTTAAAAATAGAAATTACTTTATTTAAAAATTGTTTAATAAGATTTTTACACCGAAAAATGCCCAAAAATGTAGAGGCTTCCAGCCTTTTTGTGGATTTTTGCTAATTTTAAGCATTATAATATTGCATAGTAGGGGTAAATATTTTTTTAATATTCTAATTTTGGGTGAAATGATCATAATTTATATATTTCTTCAAAAAAAGCAAGTTATTTTCAAAATCAATTTTTTGTCATTTTTCAGGTGACAATACATCTCTAAACATGTTATATTACCATTACGGTCAATATAGTCCAGTACAGACTCAGAAAAAAAAAACGTTTTAATCATTTAGGAGTTTTTTTAACAAGTGCATCACCAGCTTTTTTCAAGAGGGTGTGCGTTTTAAGAAAAAAAAAGACAAAACATCTACTCCAGGTGCAGATCCAGGATCCGCGCCCCTGGAGTTTACAATTAGACAAGTGAAAAAAATAGTTATTTACCATGTATTTTGTGCTTTTGATGTGCGCTTGACTCAAGAAAAGAACATAAAAGAAAGAACATAAAAAATACTCTGAACTAGTGAAATACAGTAGATGATAAATTCCACATGAAAAAAACTGTTATTTTCAGTGAAACATGGTGAGGGACTCTCTGTGACTGATTGCTATATGGCCAACATAAAACAGTCATTTAAAGAGATTCAGATAATGAATCTTGAAAGATGACCAATGCTAATCTTCAGTTAGTAATTTGATTAAATCTTCACTATTATCGAACAATTTTTACAACTGATTAATTTTAATGTCTTTGTTTTATACAATTATGTATGTGTATATATATATCCTCTGCTCATCTATAACAATTACTGTTTAATATTATGTTAACAATTAGTGTAATCAGTCGAGACGCAGATAGCTCAAATGACCGTTAAATCACGAATTTTCCCCTGTGCATGCACCAAATCCAGACCAGGAAGTAAGAATTGTTATGCCTAGCGACGACATGCGAGTAACTTTACCACGGAAGTGGCTTCGGAAATCCACTGAAATACATTCATCCGGGGTCTTTACTTAGTCTCCAAATATGGTAGATGATTTACCAAATATAGAAGAACCTTCCTGCCGAAAAATTTTTGTATAAAATGACGGACATTTAAATCGGCGTCCTCTTTTCGAAATCACAGCGCTGACGAGTGGACGGGAGGTAAGTTTTGTTTCTCTTTGTTATGGTTTACAACGAATCGACCCATTTTTTTCTTCACCGACGGAATTTGATAGAATTTGTATATGTTGATAATAAATAATTAATCTGTAGCTTGTGAAATTTTTGGTTCTGTTCATTTAAAAGAAGTATTTCAAATTCATGTATGTTTAGGAGGTATATTTTCGTTCGGCCGCCATCTTTGTTTACACTTCTTAACCATAGCGTCAATACGGTACGTGTAGTCTACCGATCAATCGAAGCTAATCTAACTTTTCTAGACTATACTATAAACATTTTATCGAGTCTATAATATTTATCATGTAATTCTAATTGTACTTTAATTCATATTTTTAAAAGATACACGACTATTTTACGCAAAATCGTTGGTGTTAAATTTAGTCTCCGTAGGCCTAGATCGGGTGCCAGATCGTAGGCTAGGCTATCGGTACCATAGGCCTAGCATTAAGGAACGGCGTAGCGCTGTTCAATTTCAAATCAATTTGTTTTGCTTTTGTCAATAATGCATTTCCCAAGTTTTAATGTCGATAAATATCGTGACAAATTAATCATGTGTTGTCAATGAATGGCCTAGGCCTATGACTTTACCACACGATCATAAACTTCTAAATCATAGGGCTTAGGCTGGCTTGGCCCATTTATTAGGCTAGTTTTTTGAAACTATTTAAATCAAGTCTTAAATTTAATGAGTTTAAATTCATGATAAATATCGGTACATTCGTAGCAACTATCCACACCAAGTAAGTTGTGGTGTACGGCTACAGTAATTAAGTTGGTGACAAAAAGCTAGCCTAGGCCTAGTTTGATCAGCTTATCTAATCTGTTATTAAACTGGTTTACATGAGGCCTAGAATTATTTAAGGTTACTAATAAAAAATGGCTAAGGATAACAATTTTTTAAAACTATTTTAGCTTTAGATGACTATGATGACTTGAGACTGTACCCAATCCAACTACCCTGGCCTAGGCCAGGCCTAGGCCTAGAAGACATCTAGCTAGACAAGCCATGGAGGGAACACCAGGCATACAACAAGTTCAACGGCACTGAACCTAAAGGAAGTATATTTCTTTTTTTTTTACTATTAAATCTATGCTAGGTTATAGGGGCCTAATCGTTGATTAAATATGCCAAGAATTTCTAATTGTCAGAAATACCATAGCGGTACCCCACCAGGTCCATGTAGTTTATGTCAAAAACATCAACCAAATAAACTATATAATCATTTGGCTCAAGGTTTTTTAACACCAGATGAAGTCGACAAAATTAAATTGGAAAAAACAAATAACTGACATTGACTGTATATGTAATGCATGCAAGAAACAACTCTTAAGACCACCTAAGAAATCTAAAACTACTAGTATTATTTGTGACATCATATCCTGTGATGAACCAGTCACTGCCACTCTTTTGCCCTCCGACATTGAACATACATTATGGTATCAGTGCTTTGGGTATAGACTGGAGTCTAATATTAATGATAATGTTTCCTTATGTAAATTACATTCTAATTCTTATTATAATTGTGCTAGATACTTCATATGCCAAAACTGTGCAATAAAACATTCAACTCAGTCTGGTATTAGGAAAATTACAGCCAAAAACTTAAATGAATTTAATGCATTTCGTTCTTCAATTGGTCTGCCTTCCGTTGTAATAAATGTGGCATTTTTAAAAAATTGTAGTACATGTATAGACATAAACCTGCTGTAGAATGTCCAAGTTCGTCTCATGAAACACCAAGCACAAGTGACTGTCAGCCCTTAAATTTGCCAACCCCTGTTCTGAAACTCAAAGATTTGTTAGTTGTATGCAAAAATGTTCAGTGCCTTAAAATAGAGGATTGTTTAGACTTTAGCGTTTCTCGTGCAATGTTATTTATTGGAGACGAGCTTAACTTAGGCAAAGCAGTTCTTTTGAGTTCAGTTTATAAAAGGTTTGCCGAATTGTTTAGAGAAAGTTTAAGAATGTTTCAAAATACTGCAGCTCCAGATATTCCATTTAATAAAGATCAGTTAATGCATCGCATCATTGCTTTCTTTGGTGATTTAATTACTATCTCTGTTATACCAGGTATGGAAAGGTTAGGTCGTATGATAGATGTTCGGGTACAAATTTAGAATTGTGCCTGCATAGGACATTGTTTGATAAGGATAAGGAAATTAACAGACTTTGTTGAATTGATCAAAGCACAATCTCTTAACACAGGTAAGCCAACAGAACCAATTATCAGATAGTTGCAGATGACATAAGAGACCGTCTAGCTGCACAGATTAACATTGTTGTTAACACAAGGCAGGCGAATAGTGTAGAAAAATAGGATTTAGAATCATTGCTCGCACAAGTTGATCCACTTGTTTGGAACTTCGTTGTTCGCATTAGCATGAGGAAGGAAGAATACAAATCACTATTTACTGATATGGCATTTTCATGGTCCACCCCTTACATGCAATGTAGAGAAAACAACCAATTGTATAAGCGATTATTCACAATATTCTCCCTCATGTATATTCTCAATGAGCGCAGCTATTCACCATTACACCTCATAACGGCTGTTGCAATTGACAAATACACTAGTTCATCGACAGAGTGTTTCAAATTGTTTTCCAGGCTAGGATTGACGGTTTCAAAAGACACGTTTAAGCGATTTCAGACTGATATAGTAATGTCTGAAATGTCTAGGAAAGAAAGGATGACATGCAGTAGTTTGTGTGTTGTGTCTGTTGACAACATTGATAAAAACACCAGTTACTCTGTTGTCAATGTAGGACAGGGCAGTAGGGGATTTCATGGTACTTCAGTGCAACATGCTGAACCAATCTCAGATTTAGATTCAAACATTGACACTAGTATTAGTAGTACATCAGGGGTTTCTGCTCCTAAGAAACTTAGACAGGTTCCATCTACTTTTTACGAGTCGTTTAACAAAGCTCAAGAGTGTTTAACAACTCAACAATACAGAGGTAAGTTCCCACTAGCTATAGGAGACTTTGAAGCTTCAGAGGCCGAGAAATCAGAGCAGGTAAGTTGGACAGTAATGTGTTTTACTACATGCTTTCTAAACAATGCATGCATAATAAACAACCAGATATTTGTCTACCTAGTTTAAAAGGGGTTCTCTTTTCAAATGGCTCCAGGGAGACAACCAAATCTAATTTTGAAATGGTGTCTATTTTAGATTTGCCCGCAGATAGCAAAGACACTATGAAGCACGTACTCGACATTCTGTATGATAAGTACCAGGTAGGCTCTAAATTGACAAAACTTGTAGTTGTTGGTGATGGTAAAACCTATTCTATTTTAATGCATCTTAAGACTGAATATGGTAGTGCGCTTAGCTGGATGCTCCCCTTTATAGGTGACTGGCATTTGTTGAAAAACACTCAAGCGCCTTTAATGAAGGTATACTTGGATGCTGGTCTTAAGAACTTGCTTAGTTTGTTTCACCATGGTGCAACCCTTACTTCAGTTGCAAAAGCTTCAGGTTTTGACAAAACCAACACATTTCTGTTACAAGCTTGGGAAGCTATATATAGAACTCAGTTACAGCTATTTCTCAATGAGCAACCTTCTATAGTGGAAGATAGTGTAGTTGAATGTTTAAGCCAATCGGCCGAGTTTAATGATGAAATACTGCCAGTAGTAGATCTACCTCGTGTTAGGTCAGCCCTCCCATCGTGCATAGGCAAATTTGATTCATTTTGTAAACGCAACGCCGATAAAGATGCCACATTTCGTTTTTGGAACAGCTTTACCAGACGAGATATGTTGGCTTATGTGGGCATGTATCTATCTATTAGAAGTAGGAACTTTAATTTACGCAACATATGTATTTTAAATCTTGCACCATTATATTTTGCTTTAGATAGGCATCTGTACTTGCGTATAGTTCCTCATCACATGGCAGAATTGAAATGTTTCCCACCTGATATTCTAGATTCTTTTCATAGAGGTGCCTTTGCTGTCAGCATTTCGGGAACAGATTATGCTAGTGTGGCGTTTGACGAAGCTCATGAGATGGTCAAAAATAAGAAAGTTAATATGGCTATGACCACAAACAGTATGGGAGAGCTTACCACTCAAGTGCATTCTTTACCATTTCGTGCTAATGCTCTGGCAAATATTCAAAACCAATTAGACAGTTCTAATAGGCATTGTACTGGCACTATCACAGACATGTCCCCTAGTTCAATGAAAAGTGCTAGGAATAATATCCAGGCTTATATGGCTAAAATGAAGCAATCTGCTCTACTTGTTGATTCAGTAGATGCACAAAACATTCGTCATCTATTTACTTTTAGCATCCCATCAGCTAATGTTAGTAAAGACCTTCTGTCATATTATGATTCAGGGTACAGTGACTTTATTTCGTATACATCTTGCGTTCTTTTGGCCGATCCAAATTCTAAGAAAGTTGTTAGAAAAAGGACAAATTTGAAAACGTTTACACCTAGGAAAGTAATGATTCACAAACAAAAAGAAGAACTAGCTGATCAAAAGCTACAAATAGCCTGTCTTCGTCGACAAGTAGCTTATTCAAAGTTACATGGGGAGGCTATTACTACCCTAAACCAGGTCATTGCACTACCTAGAGCCTTGTGCGATGCCAACGGTTTACCGATAAAGAGCAATAAAGCCAACTCCTCAAAGGTCTTTAAGCAAAAGTTTCCTGCTGCGTTTGACAGCAAACTCATATTTCCAACATCTGGTACATTAGCATATATTATTGATGGAATGTTCATCATTAATAGTTCCCCCCTTGCATCACACTTAATGATAGGACATTACATCAGATTTCTGTATGATAGGTGGGCATTATCAACATTTAGGTATACCAAAGCAAGACAGGTTCATATTGTTTTTGATGATCCCAAAAGGCATGGCTTAAGTCCGAAAGATTTAGAACGAGCTAGGCGTGATAAGACCTGTGATGATGAAGTACAATATTCGGAGTTAACGATTGCTACTAAATGTCCATCAAATTGGCAAAAGTTTCTTGCCGTAAGAGGTCAGAAAAGACTTCTGGTTAATCTAATAGCAAAACAATTTTTGGTCTTAGGTAAAGATTTAGGTGAGGGATTGGAATTAGTCATAGCCGGTGGTTTTGATGGCGATGATAGGGATAAAGCATTTTTATCACAACATGGAAAGGTTTCACATTGTAGGGAATATGATAGTACACACGAGGAAGGCGACACTAGGGTATGGTATCATGGATATCGAACACACTGTGATCAGATTTGTATTTATAGTCCAGATAGAGATACATTTCATGTAGGTATGTCATTAGTTACAAAGATGCCTGGCAAGCAAATAATTGTTGCTTTAAATTTGAATAACCCAGAGTACTTGAACCTAAATATGCTTATTCAATCGTTACTCACTTGTCTTGAAACACAGGCGTTAGGTGATGAACTCATACACATTCCATCATTAATGCAAATGATATATATTTGCAGTGGGTATGATTATGTATCATTTTTCAGGGGATTTTCCAAGATGACGTTCATGAAAGTATTTTTGAGTGAATGTGGGTTCATCTCTGGTGATAAACATGCTGGTTCATTAAAACACTTTGAGGACCATAATTACCTAGATGGACTACTTGCTTTCTATAGATTAGTAGGTTGTGTATACTTTAATGGCTATCGTAGAGCATTTCCTAATGATGAAAGTCCTGCAGATTTGTTTGATCGTATAGTTAAAGATCATGGTGATGGTATAGATGGGCATATTGCATTTATAGATGAAATTAGAATTAAGACATTTCCATGGATTTCGTCGGAGTCCGGCTGGATGCCAACTGGTTCAGCTTTGAAATTTCATTGGCTTAGGTGTTGCTATGTAGCAAATTTGTGGGCACATGCAATATATAGTCATTTTGAGCCATTAGATATGACCAAGTATGGGTGGTCTGTTGGTGATGGGAATGTTGCTATACAGTGGGACACAGATGACAATATGGAGAAAGTTAGGGAATATGTAAAGTATCTTCAGCAGGGTTGTAAGTGTAAAACTGGCTGCAACACGCGCCGATGTAAATGCTTCCTTTCTGATAAGCCTTGTGGACCTGGTTGCACCTGTAAAGATTGTACTAATCTACCAAAAAGCAATGTTGCATCTTCCAGTTCAGTAGATCTTATTGAAGATACCTTGTCAGATGTGTCAGATGTTTCTGATGTAGACAGTCTTTCAGGATCAGATTCAGAATTAGATGAGGATTAAGTATTTATTATTTATGGGTTGACTGCAGTATTCACATACCTTTCAGCATGTGGCTGGGGTTGTTGGAACCGTTTAGTTTCTGTATGAAAGCAAGCAATTTCTTGGGTTTCAGCATTTGGCTGGTCTGTTGTGTATTAACATACCTTTCAGCATTTGGCTGGGGTTGTTGGTACCATTTAGTTTCTGGGTACACGTGACCAATATCTTGGATTTCAGCATTTGGCTGGTCTGTTTTGTATTAACAAATCTTTCAGCATTTGGCTGGGACTTGTTGATGCCTTGTAGGTGCTGTATTTAATTGCAAATGACAACTCATTTAATCACAACTGACAACTTTTAAGTTAATATTTTTGAAGTTTGTATACTAATTTTCTTTTTTGTATTTTCCAGGTTCTCCGGCGCTGATGTATTTCAACTTCGTACTACCTCACTTTGGTCTCATCATTTACAGTATCGCAGAGTTCGAGCACAATGTCGGCATATACCGCGTTAAGATTTCGTAATGTTAACATAGTATTACGTATACAGTATTATTTTACCAAATATTGCAGTTTAGGTGCTTTTACACCAGATTAAAATTGGTGCTTAATTTTGGTGCTATGTAAATAATCGTTAGAAGTATGAACATGTTATATCGGTTTATAGTTTGAATATTTGCATTGGAAGCTTCTAAGTTTTCTTAGTAGGATGTTTAACAGTTTAGTTAGTTTGTACTGTACACCAAATTTTTTAATTTAATAGTTTATAAAGCAAAAGTTTTAACCTTGCAACTTCCCTTCTAATGTAGTGTAAATGATGTACAGTAAGCATTTTATAAGCCTTGAAACTTAATAATATAACGTAATGTAGTGATGAATTACCTGCACCTAATTATACAGGTATGGTATTGGAGTTTTAAATATTACTTGGTTGCCCAAGCCTGACCGATCAAATTTAAAAAGCCAGTGTAGGTTTTTTTTTTGGCTGGGCTAAGTACATTTCCAGGAATATATAAGTAAATGGTACCTACTGAAAACATTTCCAGACTACCCAAATTGTCAAATACTGTGCTTGGGCAACAAAGACTTTTTTTGGCCTTATAATTACGTTTATGAAGCCAAAGTATTTACTTTCATGCTACCCTTAAAACTTTCAGTATAATGTAAATATTGTACAGTACAACATAATTTATATCCATATATTATTATATTATATTTGTATATTTTTAGATAACCAAGTTCAAAACATCTCAGAATAAAGATTTTTAATCTTTTTTATCTATGACATTACTGTATAGCTAACAGAAATTTAAATTTTAGTAGGATAAAACTTTAAACAATTCATTCTTCAGAAGTGCA
This sequence comes from Nesometra sesokonis, assembly GCA_025631205.1. Lineage (NCBI taxonomy): Eukaryota > Metazoa > Echinodermata > Crinoidea > Comatulida > Antedonidae > Nesometra > Nesometra sesokonis. Next base: position 865 of record JAOTQE010060803.1, on the reverse strand, counting down.
ACACAACAGTGTTTTTCTCTGCTCACAAACTTAGATCTGTAGATGTTTTAAATATATAGATAATATTTATATTTTTAGTAGGCTAAAAAAATCAATACCTTGTTTGCCCTCCCCATTTGAAAATGGACAGGGTTGAGTGTAAGATTTAAAATCACAACTATTTGTTGAGGAAGAGCCTTTTATTAGGTGCGCTGTAGAAAAGGGCAAACAAAGTACAGTATTTTATTTTTGCCTTCTATTTTTACTTTACCTTGTAACAAATTAGCAATAAAAAAATAAAGATTTTATACTGGTGCATGCATTTGTTTTGTTGAAAGAAATTTATTTTAAAAAGTATTATGTTGTACTTGAATATGTATTTTGTTTATTAGTGCCTCTGTAAGATCTCATGATGTTCAGTGAAATTGGTGGTTGTATGTTGACAGTGGTTGAATCTGCTTCTTTGTAACATAGTATTTAATACAGCAGTACTGTAATTTGGTTGAAATGGACTCTAGAATAAACGTGACATGAATTGAATGACCTACATATGACTGCAGTATTTTGGTGATGATGAATGAGTTTAGAACTGTCAGTAAGCCAGATAATAATAATGATTGTTGCTGTAAGCCTTGGGGAAGATACAGTTATATTAATCTAATAAAAATAACTGTGTTGTACGGGTATAAACAATGCAGAACATCGCGATAAATATTACAGTAGCCGAGCTATACCTGTGACGTCACTACGCTAGACTATGTACCGTCTGGACTGAAAGTCTACTACAATGACGTCATTTTTTGCTTTGAGAAAATGGCCGATTTTCGAGAATTCATTCGCCATCCCAGAACGAATCGAGCCATTTTTTTCTTCAAAAGCCAATCAC
>JAOTQE010060792.1:0-18687 GCA_025631205.1 Nesometra sesokonis | reverse complement strand
TATATTAAAAATTCCTGTAGACCAAGTTGAGATATTAAATTTACTGTGCATTGATCTATTGTCGGTTAGCGCTTCTTCCCTGTGTTAAAGGAGTTTCAGTTAAGGACAATTTTAAAGTTTATTTATTTGTAATTCTTCGTTGGTAACTCATTTCGAACTATTGGGATATATTCACACATCGTTTTCTCATTAGGTACGCGTTTTATTAAAATTTGACCACTCAGACAGGGCTGATGTGCACATGTCTGCTTAGCTATACAGAGTGGATCAAAAGAAAATATATAGGCATAAATGTAGGGGATTCTCAAAAGTAACAATTTAATTTCAAAGAAACGGCTTGGTCTACTGTCTGTCTTATTTGTGATCTGAAGATTCTTTTTTTACGTATTCTTTTTAGCTTTTTTTTTAAATTTTGGGTGTGGAGGGGGTGCGTTCGCACCCTCCGCACCCCCCTCCCCCCTGGCGACGCCCCTGCTGATTAATCACTGGGACAGGACAAATTGCTGTTGGATTACTGGGACAGGACAAATAGCTGATTAATTTTTGGGACAGGACAAATTGCTGTTGGAGCACTGGGACAGGACAAATTGCTGATTAATCACTGAGACAGGACAAATTGCTGTTAAATCACCGGGACAGGACAAATTGCTGATGGACCACTGGGACAGGACAAATTGTTTAGCTAAATAAAAGTTAGATTTGTATAGCGCATAATGCAAAAAAAGCCTCTATGTATTCGGTGTTAGAGTAAGTTGCTTTTGTGATAATTGCATATGTCCTATCATTTTATATCTTGACATTTAAGAAATAGGTGCACAAGTGTTCCACAGTTCCTCTGTAAGACGCACAAGAAACCTAAAACAGAAAATTACCGTAAACCCAATCTAACAATAACAGACTCTTCTCTAAATCCACCCCTGAAAATTAGAATTTGATTCAACTACATGAAATCAAGGCATATGGATATAATTCGACTATATTTTGTTTTACAAAAAGATAATTATATAATTAATAATTCATAATTTAATAAGTCATGCCGAAAATGATTATTTCCTCCATAATGCTTGTCAATTTTTTTTCTGAAACACTGAATGCCGTCATCACACCACAGGTACCCAATATGATATTAAAAACATGCAGAAATACAGTTATTGTTAGTCATAAATTGTCTTATTAAGTTGTTTGTATTTTACCCCTTTTCCTTTGGATTCCAAATTATTAAATTTTCTTTAAATCACCACTTTATTTACTAAATAAAAACTAAACTAGAATAATTTTGTTAATCTTATTTTATATTAGTGAGGTTTCGCAAATTTACGAATTACGAAAACGAAAACTGATACGCCACACTTCCATTTTTGAAATTTACTAAATGTCTTAAAAATGTGTCACATTTTCACCTACGAATCGTTGATGATCATCCTAAAATATTCACCAATTTTGACAGATATTCAAGGTGATCTATTCAAACATTGCAAGAATTGATTACGTATCTTTTCGTTTTCGTATTTCGTAAATTTGCGAAACCTCGCTATTATCAAATAACTAAAAACTATTTGACAGATTTAATTACCTTTATTTCTTGGTGGCGCTGTTTACATTTTTTATGTACAATGTTTAACTCCACTTCTGTTAATCACGGAAGAAAAATGGAACTGGAAAGGTGCCTAAAACCCATGTTCAAACGTCGCCTAAAGTAATTAATGTTACCCAGCAGAACCAAAGAAAGAAACTCCACTGTTCAGTCATCTTAGGCCCTTGAAAACTGACAAATAATGACCTTGACAGGTCAATTTGCTGTCAAGAATACTGGATCGATGGTTGTTACTGCTCAAAATTGCTCCAATTTCTTATCCGTCGCTGGTAAACCGGTAACCACCTGGTTCACATATGCTTCCACCTCCGTTTATCGCTATGAACGATCAATGGAGCTTGTGATAATGCATCGGGGCTATACATTTCGTTACCTGGTATATGCTCAACTGTATAATGAAATCTCATTAATCGCATTCTAAATCTTTGAATTTTCCGCGGTAATTCGCTTCTTTATGTCCAAGAAGAGCAACCAATGGCTTGTGGTCTGTTTCGCATCTAAATTTAGTTCCAATTAGATAATCACTGAATTGTTCACATGCCCATGTTAGTGCTAGGGCCTCTCTATTTGAGCATATCTCTGTTCAGTGCTGCTCATTGATTTTGAAGCCTATGCTACAGGTCGTCACGTTTTATCGTTTTGAGTTTGAAACAAAACTGCGTCAAGTCCGTGCGATGACGCGTCTGCTGCTACTATAATATCTTTGCTTGGATCATATAGCGCAAGTGTATGGTCACATGTCAGTTCGCTCTTCATATCGTCGAACGCTTTCTGTTGTGTTGTCCCATACGAACTCGTTATCTTTTTTTAACAGGTCTCTAATGGGCTTTGATTTCTCTGCTAACTTACTCCAGAGTAAATTTACCGAGTTGATTAATTAGCTGAAGAAATCTACGTACACCTGAAATATCAGGATCTGGTTGAACCCCTTTGTCATTAATAACGTGACCCAGAAACTGTACTTCGCTCTTGGAAAACTCGCATTTTTCCTCATTGAAAGTGACGCCTGCTGACATAAGTCGATTAAGTACTGTTCTAAGACGCGCGTCGTGCTCTGTTTGGTTCGCTCCACATGGCAACACATCATCTACCATACACACAACTCCATCTAGGCCTTCAACTATGTGAGCCATTTTCTTTTGATAATGTTCAGGAGACGAATTTAACCCAAACGGCAATCGCTTAAAATAATATCTACCGTACGGTGTTATGATTGTAGTGAATTTTGCTGTCTCATTCGCTAATACGATTTGCCAAGATCCGTTGTTGGCATCCAACTTACTGAAGATTTTCGCTCTGTTTAATTTACCCAGGGTTTCATCTACCGCTGGCATCATAAATTTCTCTCGCATTACATTTAATTTAGTAAGATCTACATATATTCTTATTTTACTATTTGGTTTCTGGACTACAACCATGCCAGCACCACTCCGTAGGTTCTTCAATGGGTACTATTACTCTCAACCCCTGCATTCTCTCAAGTTCCTCTTTGACCTTGTGTAGGAGTGGTATGGGTATTCACAGCATATGGCATAGCATCTGGCTTAAGTTTTATATGGTACTCCCCTTCCATTTTGCCTAGCCCTAAAAATAACTCTGGATATTCTTTGGTAATATTTGCTTGCATTGTGTTTACATTATTTAAATCTACTCTCTTTATCAATCCTAGGCCAACCACAGCCGACCCTCCCAATAAGGATGTTTTCAACCCCTTTACAACATAGACATCTTGTTTACTTGATTGTTTAGTAACTACTAATTTTGTTGTACAATTTTTAGCTAACTTATGTGGAATTACTGTAACATCGGCTCCAGTATCAACCTTAAAGTTGATAATATTATCATCAATTTGCACATTAGTTAACCATAGGTCTTCCCATGTAACAGTCTACATGAATTTACTTCTCCCAGGAAAACAACTGCTACAATTTTAGCACTTCATTTACACCATTTTACAAAATGACCCTTTCGTTTACTCTTATTACAGATTATCTCTTTAGCAGGGCATTTATCTCTGGGATGAAATGGATATTTACCACAACATCCACACTGTTGAGACGTGATTAAAATTAGCCATCTTCCTATGGGAACTCCTGACATTCGTAAAATGTGGTCTAGCGCCCCCTATCAGCTTAGAACTTTTATTCTGCTTCACGGCGTTGACCAACATTTCTTGTTGGCGAAGTACAGCCCTGTTGTTTTTTTATTACCTCACATTCGCGGACCTTTTTAACGCACGATTCTACAGTAAGTCCAGAATCAAGTTGAAGCTTCTCTGCAAGCTTATAATCATACAAGCCTACTAAAATTAAGGAGGGTCAGGAGAGGGTAGTCACTTACGCCAGTGCTTGTCTGACACTCAAGCAAAGTAAGGAGTTGTAAGTAAATTCACTGGTGTGGTATGGATAAAACTGTGGAGATATTTGTAATCGCAACAAAAAGACTATTCAGAAAGGCAAGTTTCCGATGTCACTTTTCCATGTGGGGATGCCCATGAAACGAGTACATATTGACTTTTTGGGACCGTTGCCTAAAACTGATGACTGGAATGTCTACATTTTAATGATGGTTGACCAGTTTACAAAATGGGTTGAAGTTAGAACACTCCCTCTTCAAACGGCAGAGACGACTGCTAGGGCAGTAGTCAGGGACCTTTTTCTCTAGGTTTGATGTTTTGTTGCAGGTGCATTTCGACCACACAAGAAGGGGAGGAATTTTGAAAGCAAATTTTTCACCTCATCATATAAGGTTTTACACAAGAACCGCACTATTAGCTATTGTCCTTCAGGGAATGGACAAGTGGAACGGAACAGAACTTTGATGGATGCTGTAAGGTGTTTCGTGAGGAAGGGACAGCGCTATTGGGACGTTCACTTACCTCAGATTGCTGCCGCTTTACATGCCACAGTGAACCGGTTGACGGTACATATGCCAGTCATGCAATACAATTAGGACGGCTCATGACATAGCCCGGTCAGCCCTGCGGGAAACAGCACCGTATGAGCGCAATTATGAGCTCCGGGTTTTGAAACATCCATTCCTGCAAGGGGACAAAGTTTATGTGCAAGATGATACAACGCCCAAAGAAACTGTGTCTTGCTTGGAAGGGTCCAGGTATCATCATCAAGGTGTTGATTCTGTGTATATTCAGGGTGCAGTTGTGTAATAGAGTTATGGTCCTTAATCATGACAAACTAAAACCTTGTCGGGGAAAGGTAACTGCCCAACTGGTTGACTAACTATTACCGCTTTTTCCATCCACAGACAGCAAACCGGATGGGACGGTGCAATGTGATTATTCGGTATCATGGGCATTGTGTGAACCTGGCACCATCGGAAACTTTAGACATCGATATGTACAAGTGTACTGCTTGCATAGAGCGTTAAATTTTGTGCTCTTACGTCTCGTGAATGTAGGCTGCTGACGTCTAATAATTGCTCATTTATTTTTTTTTTTAGATGGTGTCAGAAGAAGCAAAGTGTGCGCCTGAGGTCCTAAGAGGGGAGGAACTAAAAGACACTGCTTTTTGGGGTCAGTTACTGAAGTGGACGAGTCGTCGTCGAAGTGGTGAGTGAAAGATACCCACTGGGGTGCAGGGCAGCTAAAATCCAGGACATGAGGGTTCATTTTAACATACATGCTCACCAGTGCTTTAAACCCTCTTCACGGAGCGCTCCGTTATGAGCTGAAATCTACCTGTGCTCTGGGAGTATGCCCATGGACCTGTTGAGGTATTTAAATGCTCAGAGTGCAACCATGCATCATGGTGTGGAGCTTATTGACTTAAAAATGACCAGTGCAATGCTGATGTTGCCTTGCGTGATGGGTGGTGACCTGCCGGAGTCATTGAAGACTCATCCCATCAACCATCCTGCAGTGCTTATACATTGGCAATGTTTGGTTGCCGTGTTTGTGAGGTTGGGACAAGTTGTGGAGGATGCTTTCCAGCAGGCGGATGGTTTAGTACCTGTGCTGATGTGGAGACCTGCCGGAGTCATTGCAGTGCCATGCTTATACATTGGCAATGTCTCGTCACCGTGTTTGTGAGGTTGAGACAGGAGAATGTGGAGGATGCTTTCCGGCGGGCAGATGGTTTAGTACCTGTTCCGGAGTCAGCTTCGCGCAAAAAGCATTGACGGGGAGCTCGTGCTGCACAGTCAACATTAAAACGCATGTGCTCGTCACCAATATCGGGGAAGACACCTCAGCGAGTGCGCCGGCAGCTATAACCGCCAGTGGGGATGCCCTGGGCCTCAGTGGGTGTTGCCCAAGGTGTACAATGCTCACTTCCATCTTGATTGAGAAGGGATCTGAGGCTGACCGGGAAGGCCAGCTTAAGGGAACTTCAGGAAGAGAAGCCTCCCTGGCAGAGGGATAGGTGGTTGATGTCACCACTCAGCTTTCAAAATGCATTCCCTGAGAATGGAACTCGGGTGTGAAGTGGGGATGAGAATTCAACCTAAGATGATTGTTAAAGGACTCCTGATGGACTGGTTTTGTGATGTAGCAAAGGCTACAATGGAATGACTGTGTTTGGACCATACTTTGGATACCCCGATTGGCCCCATCAAGACTTTGTTAAAGGAGGTGCTGGTACACGGTTAAGACCCACAGCAACATTGTCTTCGGGTGACAAAAGGGGATAACACAGCCGAGGAGTGTATCACGAGAGGATTGTATATCCTCCTACCAGGGAACAGGACATGGTGGTGCCTATAGTTCACAAGGACTTTTAATGGGCATGCACGGCCGTGCTCGAGTGGACTCAATTTGCATCGCTGCATCGTCCAAGTGGAAACCCTGGAATCAGGCACTGCTCGACTATATATGATTGGTATGGACGTCTTTTGAGATTGATCGATAATCTGATATTGCTGTTGATACTGTACTGTGTGAAGACCTCATCACAACAGTGACTATAAAATAGCTGGGGCGGTAGTTACAGAGCATAGTAGCCTGAGGCGTAGTCGCCAGGAAGAGTAGCATGGAGCATTGGTCACAGTTTGCATAATCCTAGATTTAAATAACAGTCATAATGTTGTGTGACAGACGCACAGACAGACAAATATATGAAAAGCTTTTAATACAATTTTAACAATGAAATAAGCATTTACAAGGGTATTTTTAAATGTTTTTGCTTCAATTTGATGTTAATATAACAGTCAATAGCTTTCTATCTCATAGAAATTTAAAGTTACACCCTGTTATTTAGAAAGAGCAAATACTAAAGAGTTGCGTGACAGACCAACAGACCAAATGAAAAGCTCTTTATAGAGAGACAAAAAACTATTTTGTGATGGTGGTGACAAATGAAGTAAAATCATGGAATGTAAATTTTTGGGCATGAACTGCCTAAAACGTCCACCATGCAACGTTTGTTGCCTGGGCTTTACAAGACAGAATCGACTGATGTTATTTGCCATACTTTATTAATAGACTAGATCCACATTCCTGTTTCAATTTACAGCACCCAAATTAAAACGGATAGATTGGTTGACCCCACCATCCATATTCATATAATATATAAATAAAAATATACAGAAAGAAAAAGATACGGAAGTCTGTCATTTTTCAAAATTCAGTGCTCTAATGTGCGCTCCGTGAAGATGGTCTAAAGCACTGGTGATCATGTTTGTTAAAATAAACCCTCATGTCCTGGATTTTAGCTGCCCTGCACCCCAGTGGGTATCTTTCACTTGCCACTTCGACGACGACTCGTCCACTTCAGATCCTCCCCACTTAGGATCTGAGGCACACACTTTGCTTCTTCTGACACCATCTAAAAAAAATAATAAATGAGCAATTATTAGACATCAGCAGAAGTACTGTCTTGTCATGAAGCCGGAACCAGACCCAATACTGTTCTCTCCTTTGTGATCTTCAGGAAATTTCCTATAGCAAAGTTGGTCGGTTTTTGGGGGAAGTTTTACCTGTTCCCTTTTCACATCAGCAAAATATGTAATAATGAAGTTGTGTGTAGAATTATTTGTACATAATTAATTAATTAATTAATTAGAATTATTTGTACATAATTATATTAGTGTCATATTTTTTCACTACAAGGCACTTTTCCTATAAAAGTGTTTAATTTTATATTTTTTTAAAATTTTTGATCTCCCAAAATTGTTTGAGATATGCTGCGTTTTTTTTAGAGAGGCATTTGCGCACCATGCAAAGAGAGTAATTAAAAAAACACCTTGTAGTTAAGGCCTAGCACAGAAAATATGCACTTTTGCTGTTTCTCAGTGAAATTCCCTAACTGGATAAACTAGATATAACCGTAAAAATCAAAACACGAACCGTACTGAGATACATAAAACAGTTTACATGGATTTGCTTTCACACTCAACTCAAACCTGGTTACAACTTGCAAGGAGGTAACAACTTGTTACAATTAGCTGATGTGAAAAGAAAAGAAACCGAACATAATAAAGACACGACACAAACTGTCACTTTTGAAGTCACTTCTATGTATTCAAGTTAATAATTTCAATAAAACCCCTTGTTTAATCTGATATGACATTTGATTTGAATGAAAAAATCATTTTTAAGTAGCTAATAACCTTGAAAAAACTTTGGAAACAAAACAACTAATAATAAATATATACTAAGAATATGTATATATAATTATATATTACCATGTATATTTGTATATATAATATATAAATACAAATTCCTAGTATATTTTGTATACTTATGTATGAAAATATACATTAATATATATTTATAATAACACTGTTAATACATACAAAAACATTTTATATTTACTGTTTGGTACAAATAAAATGTTTTGCATTGTAATTATAAATATTTATTGTTATGCAAGTATATATCCACATATATGTACATCACACACACACACCCACACACACAAGTTTTGACATTTCATATACATGTGCTTATGATGTACATGTGTATGCATCTATATGCAGTAGTAATAGAAAAAATGTCTTTTACTCATACATATATACTTGGCACATACAAAAATACATATATGGCATGTGTATGCCAGGCATACATTTGTATGGTGCACATGCATATATGGCATTATTCATATATGTACTTCAATATACACCTCTGACAAGAAAAGCAAAAACATTTCAACCTGAATAAAAAATACCCCCAAAGATAAAATGCATAAATATTTACGTAGTAATCTTTAATATTCTTTACAACCTATATGGCGTTTTATACCTTTATACATAAAAAAACATTATTTACACAGGCAGACCGAAGCATTATATCCATAGGGGTAGAGAGATAAAAAGCAGAATACATATCAATGCCCAGTAATAAATGATCTATTATATAATATTTTTTGTGATATTTATAAATATTTCTGAACCGATGATTTTTGTTTATATGCACAGAAGATAACCGATTCCAAATGAACCAGACAGCTTTTAATTTTAATCCTGAAAAAAATAATCTAACTAGAACTAAAACAAATGATAAAAATTCTAACTGTTAATTTAATGATATAATCCAATTCTGTAATAAGTATAAAAAGACCAGACTGTAGGGAGGTTTTGGAATGGAGGGAATAAAGTTTTATTTGTTTTTATTTATTTTGTGTCACATCCAACAGTGAGTTTTCTTGTCACTTAACACCAATGGCACTTGTCACCAAGTGCCATTGTTCAGTCGTGGGAAAGAATTTAGTGTGTAGTCAGGTTTGAACCCAGAACCTTGGGATTGGAAAGAAAACATGTTAAACACCAAGCTATTGGATCACTCCTCCAACAACAATGGATATTTGAAATACTTGATTTTATGCAGTATTGTCTAAAATAATTTACCTCACAATAAAGTAAAAAACATTAGCCACCTCAACTTACCATAAATGTATTAGTAAATTTCCAGAATGACCCCCACCCCGCTCCCCCTATTTAACTTAAATATTTTTTACAACTCAACCACCTCAGATCCCTAGGAAACACAAAACCATCTATTTATAAAAATTTTCATTCGATCAAACCAAGATTTGCATGAAACTTGTGTGCTCAAATCCTAAAATCTCATGTATTTATTTTAAAAACAGGCTTATTTCTTGTTTGCAGAAATGAAAATACATATACATAATTATTTTTGTTTTGGAATATTGAGCAATTACTTTAAAACCATGTGCATCTAGGAGTGCATTAGAGAAATGTTACCATTGTAAATCCACATGTAACCTAGTCTAATAATTCCTCAAGTGTTTACGAATGATGCTTTGAGTGATGGATTTTAGGTAATTAACATCTACAAGAACCCACGTACGACAATCCGGTGAACAAGCTAGGCAGAAGAAACCATCCTCCGTAAAGCAAACATTAAGACAATCTGAGTGATAGCAAGAGTAAACATCAAGATGATCACGGTAAACGGCATATTGGCAAGATTTCGTATCGAGTAATAGTAGATGCCCTCATCTACATTTCATACAGTGACTTGTCAATGTTTAGATAGTCACAAGTATAATTTACCAAAAAAATTATTAATGAGGATAACGATTTTCAGTTCTAATCAATCATTTTAAGATTTTTTTTCTTAATATTGTTGGTCTGCAATATGCAATTTAAAAAGTATATGTTTGAGATGGTATAAATCAAATCAAATACACAATTGGTAAGCGTATTCAGGTGGCTAAAAATATATTACCATGTATAGAAATTAAAAGAAATTTTACATACAGTGGCAGATTTGGGGGGGGGGGCGTTTAACAGGCTTAAGACCCCCTAATTCCCCCTTCCCCCCTGCTCCCAAAATTTACCTGAATTTTTATTTTGGTTGTAATGACAATGGAATAACCAAAAAAAGACCTGGATTTAAGGCCCACATAATAATAATATCAAAGTTTCCTGAGAAAAAAAAACAGGTTGACCCATAGTTCTACCAACTTATCCTGAGAAACATTTTTTTTTTATTAGTAAAGAATAAAAATAATGATTACTGATTATTTTTGTCAGCCCAAACAAAAGAATTGGATGTATATCATTAAATTAATAAAATGTGAAGAAGATGGATTTAACAAAAACATAAATAACTAATACTAAATTATTAAATGATTTGCTATACTCTAATATATCTAGCGGAATTACTATTATTTTTCTTTACGTGTATTGTCTATTTTAATTTTCCATAAAGTTATGTACAGTACAAAAGATAGTTTATATAATAAAGAATGCCAGCAAATCGAGATGCGAGACATAGAACAGTATAAAAATGTTAAGCAAAGAGAAAAAAATGAATGAACAAAAATAATTATTATTATAATAATTATTATTTTTATTATTTTTTATTATATTTATTGTTATATTAATCATTGCAAAATTATAAGTTTCTATTCGGAATGCATTTAAATTTAACCAAATTTAAATTTAAGTGCACTCGTATCTTTTTTTTTTTTGGTTAGTAATTCTGAAAATGCTAAAAAAAAAAGTTGATGAGGCCCTGTGAATTGGATATAGATTGGATATATTGATATTGTCGTAATTGATTCAAAACCCCTACATTATGTACAAACTTCATCTGCTTCAATAAATCCTTTCGGAAAATATGTAAAATACACTTTTTTTGCCATTATAAATGGACAACTATACAAATAATATTAATTATTTATCATAATATACAACATATGCAGAATATTTACAATTTGTAGTATCAATAGTCGAATATCTGGGTAAAAATTCTTTACCAAATAATGTACATACATATAATAAACTCTCCCAATACTAACCAACCCTCCAGAAAACAGAATTTCACGATACACGGTACTTTTTTCCAGAAGTCCCAAAATCATGACACCTAATGGGTGGTCAGTTCTGGAAAAGTTTACATCACATATAGTAGCCTGTCTCACAGGCCTTACGGTCGGGCTTATTCACTTTTATTGCTTGATTCCGTTTAAGGTGCCATTGACGTCCCATACTCACTTATTTTAATTTAGCTGTAAGGCCTGTTAAAACAGTTCATGCGTGGCCATTCGCAAGAAAGAAATGACATATTTTGTCCCAACGTATTTGGCATGTGGGTGGTTCGAAATAATGTTTACAGTATGATCGACCAATCAAAATGCTTCTTTTCCGAGTGAAGGATCTAAAAGCCTTAGCACCATTTGAGAGACTACCAAACAACAAATCTCACGAATGTTATTTTGTCCTATTCTAATAATAAAAAAAACTCTGTTCTTATTTCTTGTGCAGTTGCAATTGTCCATCACGTCACTTAGGCTTAGGGATTTTCTTTTCTCCATGGGTAGACCCAAGGTTACTGAAGGCCCTCTCAAACGCCAAACTTTGAGAATGAGTGATGCAATGGTATCACCTGATTTTCGAATTCAAGCGTGACGAATTATGCCCGTATATCGGGTGTGAATCGTTAGGCATGAATCGTTTTAACAGGCCTTACGGCTAAACTAAAATAAGTGAGTATGGGACGTCAATAGCGGCTTAAAAGGAATCAAGCAATAAAAGTGAATAAACCCGACTGTAAGGCCTGTGAGAATGGCTACACATAGATGAACACACAATACTAGTGGGGCCCACCACATGACTTGTAGATTAGGCTTGGTTGCCAGGTACAGTACATGAATTAGTTCTAATCAATCATTTTAAGAGATTTGTTTCCTTCATATAGTTGGTCTGTAATATGCAATTTAAAAAATATTATATATTTATGTTGTGCAGGTAGATCAATTGCAAGGTCTCACCACAAATGAGTATGGTAGAAAAATACAAAATTGAGTAATATAGGCTGTAACCTAGACTTTAAATGACTTTCATTGGAAAAGTAGATCCAAAGATATGACCATTTGAAATTTTCAAATGCTCAGCTAACTGTTGGTCGACAATGAAATGAGTTTTAAAAAGTTGATAAAACGGGGAGAAATAGTTGATTATTTGTATTGAAATGTATTGGGATATTTAGGGATTTTTAGGGGCAAGGCTATTTGGCCTCTGGTTTTACATAATTTTGAGAAGCATACAAAGCAGTCTGTTAGGGCAATTTGGACAAAATTTAAAATCACTTTCATTTCTTACATGTAACCTAGGCCCTAGTTCATTATCACTTGATAATGATAAGGCACCAGGGCCAAGATGGCTGTAACTAATGGCACATTTTCAAGGGCATCTCAGCCATTGCTGGGAGGCTGCGATGAGATTTGATTCCTGGAAATTAAGTTCTGAAGAAAGTAAACTTCTTAACTTCTAAAATTGCTTGATTTAGCACATTTCAGAATATCTCTAGTGATGTGGATTTCTGTAATTGGTAAAATTAAGTTGGTTGCCTCAAGACATTGGGCAAGTGTTATGGTGGTTGCTCAAAGACATTGGAGTAGTGATTTAGTGAGCCCTGTGAGTGGGTAGCCAAGCCTAATCTACAAGAATGCATTGAACGTGTAGGTAATGAACACTAGGATATAAATAAAACAAAACCATTTGATTTATACACAAAGAGAATAACCCTGGTTCCCTCTTCCCTAAAGTCAGTTTTCCTATTGATGTTTATCAACACTATCCTAACACAACATGTTAATGGTGAAATTGTTAACAATAAAATTAAATCATGTCAAGTCCAGATTTTCCACTCTTCACTACGCTGTGCGTAATGAAATCTAAAGGCTTCATTAAACATTACAATAGTGTCGATTAACAGCAACAGAATAACTATAATTAGCATTGCTTAATCCTAACATTTGTCTATGTACAATATAAAATTTATAGGATTGCGTATCACTATCAGTTATTAAACATAGAATTAAGATCCCATTGAAAACATAAATAACCCTGACAAAAGATTGCATGCTAAAGTGCTAAGAAATGTTAATAACAATTATTCAATTGACAAAAAATATCTTTGTACTGAATACTATTTTGAAAGATACAGAAGAGAACTATTTAATACAATATATATATACATATAAAGTGAATATAAATATGTATACATATATACTAAATCATATATATATTTATATATAAAATATTTTGTGGAGCATGTAAAAATATTTAAATCCTACAGAATACAGAATATACAACTTTTGCACGTAAACACATATTGCAAAGTTTGTTCACGTGTAACCAAAGTTTTAACGTGTAAAACCACAGACTGAAATGAATACATTTCAATAAATACATATATTAAAATGAATAACCTATAAATAACTTATTAATTGCAGTAGACTTCTTGAATGTCCCCATCTCCAGTATTACATACTGATGCGGTATAAATAGACAAATGCTTTCAGCAAAGCGTTGTGATCGCTACAGGGCATTCAGCAATGATTATACAGCCGTATAAAATCTATTAAATGTTTATTTTGCGTCATAAATAAAGAGGATGAATTCACTACACATGTCCATATTTAATTATATAAATAACATTATTCAATTGCAAACAAATAAACATTAGTAAAACCTATTGTACCTCATAGTCAATTGAAAGCCAGATTTGACAAAACAGCAAAAGCAACAACAAAAAAATGTATTAATATTATTATGAACCCATAAACATGACTTAAACATACTTCCTGATTGGAGAGTACAAATATATCTGTAATGTTCAATTTTCCTATCAGATAAATTTCCCCTTTGTTTCCAGTCTCAACTCTTGATTACAATTTTTTTTTAACCATTTAGATTACAATTGCCGACATATGACAATTTGCAAAATTACGTAACCTTTGTTAGATGTGCCAGATTTGTTCGGATTTTTGTCTTTAGATATCACAAATCAAAATGAACAAACTGAGTAAATGGAAGAACAACTTTTGACGCTCACAAGTAAACAACACAGTTGACAGTCACGTACTTTTAAATGCCAGGGACAGTAGCTGAATCGCGTCTTAACGTGAATTAATTTTCACTACTTTCGTGTGAAAATCTACTATATGTATGGAAGGCCTGGAAGTTCGTTCAATTGGCAAGCATAATATTACGTGACTTGAGTCCACTTTGCATAAATTGCTTTTACACCTAAAACAGCTGCTATAAGGCCGACACACGCATAATACAGCTGTTATCGTATGCGTCCCCTTCTGAATTTGAACTATGTGCTGAGTGCGTGGAATATGCAGAATGACGGGAATGAATAGAGTCTGAATCCAACGGGGAAGTTGGCGTGCTTAGTGTAACAATTGTTGTTGTAACCATTGGCGTACAATTTCCCCGCGGGTTATTTGTGTTTAGATCTGCTCTTGTCCTATTTGGCTGTCGAATGTGAATCTCATTCAGGTCTGTTCCATCTTCTGTTTGAGCTTGCATGTAGCGCTTTCCTGAGCGATTACAACATATAGTATTTCCTTGAATTTCTTGGGCAGTATTATCTGATGGATTGTTCGCAAAGGAGTGGGGTATATCATGGTGCGGCGTCAATGTACGTGCAAATGGAATACCATTGTATGTGTACTCAGTCTCTACAAATTCACGATTCTGAAAAGAAAAGATATTAAAAACAGTATAAGTAATGGCCACTTATAGTTCTGGGTGGAGAAATGCAACATTATAAGGTATCTTATCCAAGAACAACTGAACAGTGTGAAATAAATGCTCAACCCTGTCTGCTGCAGAAGCATATCCAGGAATTGGCGAAAGGGGTGCTTGAACCGGGATTGGATTTTGGCAAGCATCCCCTATTGTCACACCCACTGGCATGTCATTTACTGTGTGATTAAAGACGTCATGGTTCATTTACTTAACAGTAGCGAGGTTTCGCAAACTTACGAAATACAAAAACGAAAACGGATACGTCACACTCCAATTTTTTAAAGTTCCTAAATGTGTTCAAAAATATATCAAAATTTCTACCTATGAATTGTTGATGATCATCGTAAAATACTGACAAACTTGTTCTATTCAAATGTTACAAGAATGTATGACATATCCGTTTTCGTATTCGTATTTCGTAAGTTTGCGAAACCTCGCTATTATCCCCCCATCGATTTTGAGGTCTTATAAGCTATTATTTTTAATTCATATAGTTACAGACACTGTTAAGCTCATAGCGACATATGCTTAACAGTAGTGACGGCTGAGTCAAGAGTGTCCACTAAATGTCAATCATCAATTTACATCTTGTACACTTCTGATCACCTTAATGTATTCGCAGTGTTGTTCAAGATGATTCCAAACATTCAAATGGCTTGAAAATAATAAAATTACCTTAAATATTGTTGAAAAAGTCATTGGATCCATTATCAAATGTGAGCAGATTTAGTTTTGCATGTTCCAAATATATTGTATACAGTTATAAAAGTGAAGTAAGCATGTACGTGTATATTTATAAAAATATTTTTCAATTTTAATGTTAATTACCAGTTGATAATTAATTGTTTCAAATCTCGTAGATATTTAAAGTGACACACATACAATGTTGGTTATTGTAAATGTTTATGCAAAGAACAAACTCAGTCACAAACGTGCGAGACAGACAAACCAACAGACAGAATTTTTTTCCACGTCTAAAGATTTCTACAAACTGGCATTATTGCTTTGGCATTGTAAAATTTCTAAATTGTATAAATTATGTTGCAACTTCCCTTATTCTCCTAAATGTCAATGGCTTTTTAAGAAACCATAATAGTGGTGTATACACACCATAATAGTAATGCTAATATACTTGAAAAAAATAACACATTTTATGCTCTTCCACAAGTGAGGATGCCACACAGTTGTTTGTTACAAAACATGTTTCACTCTGACATGTTATATTTTGCCCCAGAATATCTGACCTTACCATTTACACATAGTGAAAAAAATTATTTTTTGCAAGTGCGAATGTTGTAATTCTCTAATTTCGCACACGTTCCCAAAAGCACTGCTTATTTTGTTGATGTTTCAGTCACGTTTGTCATGAACCTTCATTCCCAGAAAGGATACATTTAGCTCTTTAATTTCAACAACTTAATCACCTTGTGTTTCTTGTAAAATTATTTCTGATTAAACAGAGAATAGACATAGGAAGTTGAAATGCATGCCGTAAAAAAAGGAAGATTAGAAATGGGTGGTAATAACTGGAGTTGGAAAAAAAATTAGTACAAACTAGTATACTGGAAAAATCCCTTACTCTTTTCTTTAACTTTCACATTAGCCATGTTGCACATGGAACCAACAGCTTAACGTCTCATCCAAAAGACAACAAATCAATTAGAAGTGTGCTTTGCATATTTCATTTACAATTGCAGCTTCAAATATTAACACGATTCATTCTATAAATAGCGCTAGGTATAGTAATTGAAAATCACATATTTTCTTGACAAAATATGATGCAAATTATATGCATACACTGTACTGTTAGATGAATATAGAACCCATTCTGTATAGGAAATGACACCGAACTAAAATGCAATAAATATTCAGCTGGTTTTGATGTAAGCCAGTCTAATGATTTAGTTAAAAATAAAGTAAGCAGTTTTGTTTTCATTTTGGATAGGGAAATTTGTTCATGTATAAGCTGGCCGTACTTCTACTAAAATACTCATAAATAAAATAACCCACTTTATGTAGAAAATGAACTAAAATGAACATAGATTTAAGGGCTAGATATATTAAATCTTAAATTATGGAATAGGTAGTACAGAGATTTAAATAAACTACAGTATATGTAGGATTATCATTTGCTGGGCCTATGAGTAAAACTACCTACTTTATAGACAAATTGAACTGGCTAAAACCAAATATAATACAGAGGGAAAGATCAACCATATTCTATTTTTCACGGAACTCCACCATCCGGGTTACCCAAAATCGACCGCAACTAAAGTGGCGCACACTTCCAAGCGCGTATTCTATGGTTCGCAGCCCACCCGCAAAGTGTGACATTCAACCCGAGAGTTATTCCAGTTACTACGCAACTTGGTTTATAAATCGCTTCATTCCCTACATGTAATGTACGTATCCAATCTAATTCAACAACATTCTTCTACTTCTTTTCATACTCTCAGATTTACTTCCAATCATACTATTCTTTATGCTGTTTGAAGGAATGTGATGTAAGTTCCTTCATGATTTCTGGCCCTAAGATAATACATCTCGGGAGGACTGATTTCAAATATAGAAGATAATTGATTATCAGAAAGACAAAATTTTATTATCGGAAAGATAGAATTTTAAAATAGCATATCTCTGAAAGACGTTATTTCAAGATAGTGTTTCTTTGAAAAGGGATTTCTAATATCAAGAAAATTTATCTCAGAAAGTTGTATTTCTGCATCTCAGAAACACGGATATCCAAGATAATTATCTCAGAAACAGAATAATACCTCAGAATTCTGTCTGATCTTGGAAACATGGTAGGCCATATACGCTTCTGTAGATAATGGGATACACATTCAAAGGGTTGAGAACTTTATTAAGGCATGATATTATTTGTTAGTTTAGTGAATAATTAGTGAAATAAAACTATATAATATTTAGGTTGGAGCTTAATTTATAAGAGGCTGTTATTTTATTTCACAACAGTTGATAGGAAGTGTAACTGATAGCCATACTTGTGTAGCCACAAGAAACATTAAATCTAATTGATCATTACAAATTATTATTTCTATTTAAGGTGATAACCGACTTAATTCAATAAATGTTTATTAACTGCTTTTCAGACTATTAGTCTATCTGGTTAAGTACTGTCAAACATTGACTTCAAGGCACCATTGAATTATAAAAAAAATTATTTACACATTGTTAATTATTTTTAAAAAATATCAATCTGGTATGAAAAATAAACTTAAAAATGATCTGACTTGGCCAAAGTCAAAGTTTTAATGCAATATTTTTTGTCACGAATATCGTAAGGCTTTCAAAGTTAAAAGAGTAGTAGACATAATCATAGCTACCAAACTTATAAGAATTAGTTTTTATATTGATAAAGTAAAATAGAGAATATAAAATCTAATTACTATGTTAAAATATTAATTTATAATTTATATCATTTATTATAAATATAATTATATCATATCATATCATATTATATTGTAACTTAAAAAAGAAAACGCGTACGTAAATTAAAAATATTCATGAATATTTTATGAGGTTCCTCGTATAATAATAATATTTATTCGGTAATGCTCACAAAATAAACAAAACCAGGAGAGAGAATAGGCAATTAGCCTAAACAG
>JAOTQE010060781.1:0-18689 GCA_025631205.1 Nesometra sesokonis | reverse complement strand
GCTTAAGCCCACCTATAATTGACCTAAAAATAATTTTTACTTGGTTGTGATAACAATGGAATAGGCCTAGTAAATATAGGTGTAATTACCCGTAACGCATTGATTATACGCTCTTCTGTTTTGGATTAGAGAAGATCTATATTTTTCTTTTCCAAATATATATCTTATGTTTTGTAATACTAATTTTGTTTATAAAGCCCTTTGTTTTGAACAATTAATTTTAACACTGTGTTCCCCTACTAGTAGGAGTGCACCAGAGAGAATAAACACAACAGGACCCTAGACGTGTTTACTATCCACGCCTATTGGCATTTGTTTGTTTTTCCCCGATAACTCTCAATCTGGTCCGTTTTCAGGGAAAGAATTCTCTCCAGCAATCCCCACCTCTATTCACAACTGTGCAGCGTACGGTTCTGCTGAATGACTATGTTTTATTTGTCAAACAAGTGCAGGTTCCATACGAAAACAACTACAGTAGGCCATCCGAAAAAGAGAGTATATGGTGAGAATATGTCATTTTTTTGCCATAAAGTCTACTGACAATATTTTCATTTAACAAAATTTCATTGTATAATCCAATGTTCACAATCTGCTCCTGAATGGGACCTGAGAGCGAGGGTGACGCTTACAATCATTTGATGAAATCCATGATGGAGTGCGGTCGTTGCTTTGGCCGCCGGTATTACATCAGCATCTCGTTGTCTTAACGCACTTCGAAGATGAAGCTATTTGTTCCTTAACATTTTGGAGAATGTGAATTTTATTAAGAAGTTCCGATTCAGAGGGGGAATGTCTGAAAATTGAAAGGATCATAAGTATTATATATTTGTTAATTTTGTTAAAAATGTTCCATTGAATTGAATAGGAGTATATACCTTGTCAATATTTTAAGAAAAAAAAACACTTTGTGATTAGCCGTAAGGTCTAAAAAATGTTGATGATATTTTTTTAGTACAACAATAATACAGTCACCTGTCTGCATTTTCAATATATCGAACTTTTTTTCTATAGTTAAATTGCAGGATAAGTATCAATTTTTTGTTATAGTTTTATGTATTTCTAACAATTTTCAGGATAATTTCATATATTTCGCCAAAAACGTCAAAACGGAAAACGTGAAAATTATAAGCCAACACACCCTGGTTTTTCAAAATTGCCGATCGGGCATGGGAAACAAAATTATATTCCGGCCTCAATTTGAAAAAAAAATCCATCAAAACGCATCTACAGATTCAATTGAAAACAGTTTTTTCTACACAACCAATTTAGTGAGAATAGCTTACACCAGTGACAATGGTGACAATTTCATCAATGACACTGAAGTGAAACAAACTCTCACCCGCGCGTACAGTAAGGTGCGTGAAAAGACGCAAAACGCGCTCATTTAAAGAATTAGGAGCGTCTACAGTTGTCTCTATACGTGCGCCTTCCTGTACGCGCACGTAAGAGGTTTCTGTATTTTCGTCGTATCATTGATTTTAAAACGAAAATAGAGGTATGACTATTTTTCTCTATGACGCGTCGTTTAAGAAGAGCCCTTGAAATGTTTGTTTTTATTATTTACAATACTGAGGTTTCGCAAACTTACCAAATACGAAAACGAAAACGTCACACTCAAATTTTTGAAAGTTTCTAAATGTGTTCAAAAATATATCAAATTTCTACCTTGATGATCGATGTATAATACTGACCAACGGTGACAGATATTTAACGTGTTTTATTCAAATGTTATAAGAATGTATGACGTATTTCGTAAAGCTGCGAAACCTCACTAATAGTGAGGTTTCGCAAAATTACGAAATACGAAAACAAAAACAGACGCCATAAATTCTTGTAACTTTTGAAAAAAAAACACCTTGAATATCTCTCACTTGGTCAGTATTTTGCGACAATCATCAACAATTCATAGGTAAAATTTGATATACAGTATTATAAAGATTTTTAGCAACTTCAAAATTGGAAAAGTAACGTATCCGTTTTCGTTATCGTAATTAGTAAATTTGCAAAACCTCACTATTTTTTAAGAATTCGGCGACGACACACGAAGCACTTTTATCGCAACATGGTCGGTAATGTACTAGTTGCTTTCGTTACAGTAACATTATAACGAAAGGCGAAAAGAACTAATTTGGTTTCAATTTCAATAGCATGTCTTCCCGATTCCGTTGTGTCTACACACTGTCTGCAAGTGTATAATAGAAATGACCATTAATCAAGTTAAAATAATGCACTCTACAAGTAATAAAATACAACATAAAGATATCTATAAAATATTTATTTAGAAATGCGTCATCAATGAAATTCAATCCCGGCACGAATATTTTTTCTTGAGTGCATGAGTTTAAGAACCTTCGTTTATATTAACACACTCTTTCTTTTAATTTCCTCCAAGGAATATGGGATACTTTTAGTAACTGATATCCAAAATTCTATTCCATTGAGTCAAATTCTTCAGATTAAGCAATTACAACATATAAATCACAACTATAAATTTAACATAAAACACAGAAAAAAAACTCACAAAACAAAGGGAAAACTTAAACATCAAAAGATAAATTCACAAAGAACAAACTCAAAAAACAAAGGATAAACTAAAAAAATCAATAGATAAATAATAAAACCAAGAAAAACGCACAAAACTAAGGTTAAACTTAAACATTAAAAGAAAATCACAAACAAAGAAAAACGAAAAAAAAACAAAGGGAAAACTTAAACATTGATAAACTCACAAAACAATGAACAAACTCAATAATCGAAAGCTAATATAAACAAAAAAACTCCATACAAACTACAATCTCATCAACAGCGCGGATCCAAGTGGGGGCACACCATAGATTTATTATTACGGCTAGATGGTGATCTTAACACTGTAAAAATGGCAGTCCATGTAGGTGCCTACTATTTTGATTTCTCAGCCTCCGTCACAAACATGTAAGTTAAATAATCATAACTGTTTTACAATTATTTTATTTTTAACATTATTTTGTTATACAAATTATTTACATATGTCACACATATTTTATTTTGTCAATTTCTTTAGATTTGGATTAAATTTACTTTCATTTATTGGTAAATTAAAAACTTCTATAAGAGATTGCGCGTGCGCAATTTCGACATAGCAACAGCCTTAGAACGTAACGCGATTTGATTGGTTGGAATCCGAAATAGTAGGCGCTTCCATGGGATTGAACTTTGGGGTATCTATTCTGTGTAAGTTAACCATTTAGCCGTAATGATAAATTTATGGGGCACACCCAACCCAGTCTCTCCGTTTGACTTGGACGAATATTATATGAACTTCAAAAACTCATTGTTTGCAATAAATTACTGTGAAAATTGCTTCTCAGATACACACGAAACGCATCTTTGTTAGAAAATTGGCCTGGGGAGTACCCTAGGCCCCAGTAAGCAACACCAAATTCGGCATGGAGCCCCCTCTATACGGCATGGTTCCCCCTGTATCGACAATTTCTAATTAGGATTCTCTTCCAATAAATTACTACGGACCCTAAATCTCAGACAACAACTTGCCATAAATTGATATTCTCGGAAATTAAAAAAAAAACACCAAATAACCCAGTTTGTTCTTTGTTCCACGAGTTCGTACTTTGGTTTTTAGTTTGTCAAGCTTTCTGTTTCGACAATAATTCCCGCTAATACAATTAGGCTTATACTGTACACTACTAACCTGTTTCGTAACTCCCGCTGCCGTTCCTTATATAATGATATCATACGGTTTGCTTGCATCGTATCTTCTTTAATAATGCTCATTGTTTTGTTTATGTTAGTAACTATATTCTGTTTAGTGATGAGAGCTTCCTATGGAGATAAAAATAACATTTTCTTTTTCTTTTAATAATAATTAATAATAATTAATAATTTATATAGCGCCGATTTGTTAAACCGTAGTAAAAATCAAAGGCGCTTTGCATGTTAGTTATATAGTTAGATTCCCTTTGAAACAAATAACACCCTTTCACTTTGGCCATAAGAATTTGTGTTGATACAAGGCACAAATAAAAGGCTACGATTTGATGACCGGAGGCGAGGATGAGGAATATATTTTGACAGGAAATCACGCAAGTAAGTGGTTTGATTTTATAGAAGAGCTTTAAAATTTAATAGAATTTTGCATTTTACGCGAGACTCAATGCAAAACCAGTGTAGATTGCAGAGCAAAACCAAATGAGGCATAAGTCGGAAATTGGGATACACGCGATCGTGTCATGATTCAATATTTCGACATTAAATTATTTCATCATAAGGAAATGCCATCATTATATCGTCATTTCCTGATGATGACATAATTTATGTCGAAATATTAAATCCTGACACGATGGCATGTATCTCATTGCTTGGGGTATTTATTTTACTTTCTTAAGTCTACAATATATACCACTCTTCATTTGAATTATATTTTATTAATTCTTTATTGTTACTTACGTCGGCAAGTATTATGATCTACAGATGATATAAACAAAATATTACACCATGAATAAAACATGTCTTTCATCCTATAGAGTCACTTACATTTATGAAATTTCACATGAATTACTTTATTAATTTGCAATGTTATTACGATTACGTCGTGAAATGCCCTATTAAAATGATTTAGAGATGAATTTTATTAAACATGAATACCAAATGTCTTCCGGCATCTTTTTGCTGTTTTTAAAGCATCATTTAAAATGTACGGTAGTCGGATATTAAATCCAGTAATATATACCTGCCAACTCCCACACATAATAAATGAGTTCAGACAAGGGGACTCATTTGGATGTCTCACGCGTATATAGCATTTTCTCATGCATGCGATGAATTTGTAAAAGTAATAGCGAACGTATATCTTCAGAAACTTTCCAAAACAGACGGAAATTTAAAAAAAATATACGTAAAGTAGGGCAAAGAGGGGTTTTGGTTGTAGAAATAACATTAGGTACTTGATACATGGTGGAAATTGTGTCACGCAATGAGCTCCAAAAAGTTGGTAGTTATGGAGTAAGTAAATAATTAGTACGCCTATATGTAACAACGTCCTTATTGTACATAGAATGGTCAAGGTTGTATACGAGAAGCTTTCGCTTATGAGGAATATCAAATGCACTGAAGAATAATATGAAATCAACGGGATTGGTGAATGGTTGTACAGAAACTTTTGTTTTGTTGCTATTACGAATAATACTAGGCCTAAGTGTTCGTATGGCGAACTTATTACATAAATAAATATCATTCTAATATTAAAGGAAAGAGACATTAGGGTAAGTCGCATGCGGTGTTAGATAAAAAATAGAAATCGCGAATGCACAACGCGATGAGTAGGCTAATTCAATTCAATTAAATTCACCATTATTCTGCATATCAAGCATTGTTCATAATAAAGTTCCGACTGCGTATGCGCAATGCACAGTTGAAGCTGGGTCAAATAATACAATGATACTGTACAATCCTATACTTGTGATTGGTTGGCTGCCATTGTTCAAGGTTACACTTATGTGCGGTTCAGGTGGGTTAAAACCGATATCCTAGATACTCCCAAAGTAGGAGTAAAACAGGGGGGCTAGTTGCGGCATTAGAATGACAGTTGAAACCGTGGAATTACTTGTTATTACTTACTTTGTTCCAATTTGGATTTGCTTCCTTTACTTTCCTTCGAAATTTCCAACCTCGTTTTTGTTTCGTACATTCCACAAGTGCCCGTGCTTCTAGTTTATGTTTATATGCGTTTAACTTTGGAAAAAATATACATGCTAGAAATATATACCCTGAAGAAATCATTTCAAATGCGACTATGAGATGTTTACTATGAATATCCTTACCAACGAGGAAATGCACCAGCACAATTGCCGTCCACAACATAGTATTTGATATAAAAGTATAGAAAATGAATTTTGCTTCATTAAAATTTCCTTCAGTTGTTCTGATTTTATTTGATAAAATTATACCAACGATATTCAGCAGTAATATATATGCTAGTGCCAATAAATAGCAACTTAGTTCGCTTTTAATTGCACATCCGACAATCAAAACTTTTTTCAAATAATCTGGATGCTTTTCTAAACCTGGTGTGTTAGCCACATATCCAATCGCAATAAAACACGTGTATGATATTATCAAAATTATGAATATCCAGGTGCTGTATCGTTTTGCATGCTTTGAATCGAATTTATGAACAACACACGTACACAAAAGAATCGTTTGGCACAGTACTATTGGTAGTAGATGTATCGTTGCGCTTATCCGACAGCTGAGAGACGTTGTGGACGATAGAAAAAACGACGAAAACGAAAAACAACAAATTATACAAATTAATAAAGGAAACTTGAAAATGTTTCCACATGAATGGTACACAACTGTTGCGTATCGTTTCACAACAAAGAAAATTAATAGTATAAAAGTTGCAGCGATTCCAATCAACCCAATTGTACCTAAAATCAAGGCGAAACTATTGTCTCTCGGAGTTAAGTAGTATTCCGCAAGCTTATCGCAGCCATTTTGGGACAAGTTGGCTACCTCATCATAATTGCACGTAATACACGCTAGGGCGTTTGTTGTGTTTGTATATTCCGTAACCTCGCAGGGTATACACTTCCAACAACAGTTGTTTTCCCAAACAGTTTGTTGACGAGATCCAAAATCACAGTCTGGGCTACAGAATGACTTTGGCACGACACCGTCAATACTCTCTTTCCAGTTCTTGTCACAACTACCATCTGGTGTTGGCCAATATATTGCAGATTCGTCTATATCTAGTCCACCGTTTTCTGTCCACGTACCGACTAATTTTGGTGGTAAATATGGCAGACAATCGCTTCCAGGTTGAATGTTAGTGATATCGTATCGACCATAAGAAGCTAAATCTCCGTTTTCCTTGAAGACTATCCGGGAATGTTTTTCATTAACAAAACTTACATTTTTCATACACTTTAATAACTGTTCAGGTTCGCTCGAGTTACACGCCTGTAGTCCATATGCTATAACTTTTACCGCGTCTATCACAGCCGATACCAATGTCTCTGCCAAAAAGGGGTCACCACTCGGAAAAGTTTCATTTCCTGTACACGCGGAATTATAAGTTTTTATCGAACGAGTTGTCAGGTAGCAATTATGCGTGTGTTCCCAATATCGTGTCAGAAAAGGATCTTGACAGTTTGGCTTGAGTTCTTGAAGATATTTTTTAAAATCCAAGTCTCTGTAGGATGGTACAGTGACTCCTAGCATTCCTTGCACAACTTTGTAATATCTATCTTTTACTAACATTGGCGACCATGCCCAGCCCTCAGACGCCAACCAGGTGTAACCGTACATTTTGTTGCGGTGGAACGCATCCAAAAGTCTCAACATTGAAACCTCGTTAGATATGGCGACCAGCACTTTGATATTACTCAGATTTCTGAAAAGAAAATATAAATTAACATTATTCGTTGTTAATGTCCATGTGTCTCCCTCCCTTCAATTAAAGACCTCTAATGAAATCAACATTTTTTGCAGCCCCAAGGAATGTCAAAAAACTTACGCTGCTAAAATACTCAACACGTATAGGCCTCTTTCCAAATAAAGACCATTCTAATTAAATCTAATTAAATACTACATTTTTCGCCGTCCCAATGAATGTCAATACAGACATCTTCTGTTAAAATGATTAGATATTAAAGACCATGGCTGCTAAAAGATTTATAAAACCTTTCTAGTAAAAAATTCGTCTTCAATAAAAAATTCATCATCATAATATGAAAACCCAAGAAACCAATTAATAATGTAATCTTCAATCTAATTTAATTATCGAGTTAAAAAAGACAATGTTAAAAAAGACAATGTTTAAGATGATTCTAAGAGCTACTCAACGTTTCGATCAATGTACTTCGATCGTCCTTAGGAGTAAGAAAGTGTGCTAGTGGGGACAAGTACTCTCTCACTCCCGACGAATCAAAGTACATTGGTTAAACGTCAAGTAGCTAACAACTACATACGTGGTGTAGTACCGCAAACTATATATAGGCCTATTTAAAGCTTAGACCTATTGTAAAAAGTGGAAAATATTTTAAACCAATGAAATTCTAACATAAACGCTAAAATTATCCGATAAAACTGTTGCATAAACGGGGATTTAACCTAACAAGATCAAAGTTGATCCGAGGTCATCCTTAACCTTGTTTTTGCGACGATTTCACCGAGGTGCGAACAGGGTGCCACGTGAGGGAAAGGGAAATCACAAAAAATACTGGAAGTTAATATGCAATATGGTCTACACTGAGTTTGCGCAGTTGATTTTTTTTAATTGATTTAATTGGATAATATTTTATTGGATAATTTCAAAATCCTGCGGAAACACGGCCTATAATACGTACCGAAGATGGTCGATAATATCATCAAATTCAGAGTCGGTGAACTCAACATTAAAACGCGTTTGGTAGGCGACGCAAATATTCCTGGTTTGTAACTCATCTATCAATAGCTCACTGCCTTTAATTCCGTATCCAATATCATCAGTAGATAATACGCCGATTGACGACCATCCGAAGTATTGCACAATATCAGCCAATGTAATTATCTGGATGTCATCACTGGGAACATTTCTGAGAAAGTAGCTAGAAAAAAGTAAAAATCATAATAGAAAGATTCAAACCATCATTAACGTTATAGCGAATTCATTACACTTAACACTATCGAGTAATTTACATCGACTTTAGCCTGGTCCATAGTGTTGACAACTAAGACCAGGAAAGTTTGAAAGTCTCGTTAGCGGTGGATGACGGGTTATTGTTTCACAATCCACAACACTCTTTATGTTGCTACAACAGGACATGAAATGAGTCTTTCAGAGAAGGAAGTCATTGACTGTGGAATATCTTGTAAACTGCGCATTGTATTCCTTTACAACAAGATTATCATATTAATTTCCTGTATAATAATTACTAAGTTTTACTAGGTTACATACGGTACCTGTAGCGTTGATCACTGAGATCTGTACTGGTTGCAAATGGGCTGATTACTGGAAGTTTGAATAAACTAAAGAGGCTTGCGACTGAGAGTGCAGCATCACTATGCATAGGTCCAACGACAGCATTCACACCAAATCCATCCAGAATGTCCGTGTTCCTGTTTAAAGAGGTTGGGATGTTGAGATAGTAATAAACTCAATCTTTTAGTGTAAAGCCGGGCACTCACTGCGTCGTGCGACGGGTGTACGACGGTCGCACGACTAAACGTCGCTCCCTGTGTGTGTGGCTGTCAGACGCGATTACAGTATTCTGCTCGTCGGCCAACGGATTTTATAGTGATTCAACAGGGAAATCACCAAAAAAACCGTCGGTCGACAAGTAGAAGACTGTCATCGCGTCTCGAAACCACACACTGGGAGCGAGGATTTAGCCGTGCGACCGACGTATAACCGTCGCACGACTCAGAGAGTGCCCGGCTTTAAGTTGTGTCTTGCCTGGTGATAGACTATGTTTTTAGCATATATGCTCTAATTTAGTGTCCTATTGCGAATCACTTCATGATAATTGGGCATGCGTGTGATGAATTAAATGTTCTTGGTTTCTCTCAATTTGCCAATGATCTTCAGTTTTGGAAACTGAATCTTAATCACACACTGAATTGAAAATAAAGTTTATCTGTATCGTATTAAAGCCAGGCACTCACTGGGTCATTGCGACTAAACGGTCCATCCCTGTGTGTGTGGTTACCGTAAGTCTTCTACTCGGCCGACGGTTTTGTTTTAGTGATTTCCCCGTTGAACAACTAAAAAAACGTCGGCCGACGGTCATCGCGTCTGGAAACCACACACACAGCGAGCGATGGCTCTCAGTCGTGCGATCTTCGTACGACCGCCGCACGACGCAGTGAGTTCCCAGCTTAAGACATATCTCGATTTTAAATTTTTAACAAATTTGTAAATTTGCGCAAAATACAATTTTACAGTTCGTGTACCATAAGTTTTTCAATTTATGCTGAATTTTGTAATGCTACACACTTTTATGGTTATAACCAACAGCATAATTTGATAACAGAAATTAGTAATAGTAGTTTACACTAAACTTGATCCAATTTATGATCAGAGAACTTTATTGAGATGTTATCTACTATTAGACGTAATTTCTTTAAAGAGACCACGAAAAGGCATAAACTGTGGATAAAAATACTATTTTTTGAGATACAAATAATTGCAGAACCAATGGAAATTGCTTGTTTTAGCAATAAAGTACGTGTATCTCTGGTTTTAATATGGTGTTGGTACTTCAGGCGATTTGTATTGATCATTTTACAGCTTGTAGCGTTGGTCACATCGTAATTTTTAGGTTATAAATTCCCATAATTAAACGCAGTTTAATCGGTAGTGATGGGCATTTGCGAAGCGCATAATAAATGTATCAATGCTATATCGATAGTCTCTTTGTAAAATCTTAGCTTAGACCGAATAGAAAACTAAAATAGAACATGTTTAATTAAGTACTAAATCATTTAAAAACGAAGAGTTTTACCTTAAAGAGCAATAGAAGGAAATTCACCTATATGAGCGGGGAGCGGGGAGATCTGATGATCACACTCCAAAGTTATCCTAAGTCACCATGAAAGAATATTCTTTACGTTGTGTACATATTTTACGGGTGGATATAGAAGGCAGGGGCGGATGCAAACTTTTAGAAAAGAGGCCGGAAGGGGGCCGGTTAAGAGTTAAAGGTTTAGGGGATACGGGGGAATGCTCCCCCTGAAACTTTGGTCTTTAGATGTCCGGAAATGGGACGTGTTAAGGGATCAATTTTTGCTGAATATATCGTTTTATATATATACAACATTAATAATATTGATATATTTTACTTTCCGAAAGGATGGGGGGAGAGCCCCCCCCCCCTTTGAAACCTACGATACATATTTCGAGTTGCTTTGAATGAATACCGCCATAAAATACATTAGTTGATCATACTATGAGGATAACAATCAACGATGAATAGCAGCAATACGTTGTTTCTCTAGAAATTAAAGAAATGTGAGAAGTATTTATACTGGGAGAACCTTTAATATCTATACGATGGACACAAATAACTCAAATGACGTCAAACTCAATAAAACCAATACATTGTTTTGACGATTAAGTAATGTAACATTTTGATTGATCATGATGTCTTCTTAATAAAGGTTGTAAAAATATACAGTATATGCCATCATATATCGCGATTGAATCTTAGTATAATCTTATGCAATTAATTTTGATTTCAACTTCATTTTATCAATTATCTTTGATTTTCTTCACATACTTCAATGGGGTTTTAGAAGGAGCTAACTCAGTTAAATCCCTCTAAATTACTCTATGACGAAAACCAGGGCATACCCTTTTTATGTTGCTTGCTAAAAACCATATGAATGTGCAATCGAACTAACCATTTTAACGCGACACGCACGCGCATTAAACTCGCCATTGGCTACTAAATTTAGACGGTTTATAGTATCCACCTAAAAAATAAAATCTGTTATAGCTTTTTAATTTTTGTTTAAAAGTAATATAATTATATAAATATGGCAGATCAGTGTTATATTTATACAATTAATTTGAAAAAAAATAGTCAAATTTAGATTGTTTTAATTGTTTTATTTGGAAGAAATTATTCTTTAAGATTGTAACAAAAATAAAGTGGGTGTCTTACGAACAGTCTGATGCCGGCTTCTTAATGAAATCCATCGACGACCTCACCGCTAAATTCACATCTCCACAGTAATCACGTATATTGAATCCTAATTGAAAGAAAATAAATTGAGTTAACGAATAAATAATGAAATAATATTGCTATATAGTTTTATAATCATGTTTTTTGTAAACATGATTGAATTTTTTATAAGTATGGCCAATAAATATATTCAGTTATTCCATCAGCGCTTATGTAATTGGAGTCGGCTGCATAGACACGAAGTGATCATTAGGATATTAACAAGAACTCGTATCTCAATGAGTTCCGTATCGCCATCATTTTAAATACCGGTAGCGTGAAAACCGCTTATCTTCAAAGAAATGTACATTGTTTTACAGTTGAACATGCCGTAGGTGGACACCCTCGGGTCCAAGAAGAGTGACTGCTTACTTGAGGTGTCCGTTTGTAAAATTATGTATGACGTCCAAATGTCTCGAATTTCACGGTTTTCTCAACAGAAAGGGCCTCTCAAATTTTTAGACACCTGTATGATTTAAACAAAATATTGTTTATCATTTTTAAGATTGGTTCAGTAATATAATTCTCAGTCATTACAGTATAAGTAAGATTTTGTACAGAAATTTGTATTCATTGTTCAGAAAAATCACTAAATTTTCCGGAATATCCGCTTATAGGAGGTAAATTAACATACAATCTAAATTTTAAGACAAAAAGTGTCCGTGTCCGCTTACGGGAGGTACTGAATGCACTGATTAGATAGGGAGAACAAACGGGTCTTTGAATTAGTGCCCGTTATGGGAGGTGTCCTCTTACAAGAGGTGTCCGCATAGGGATTTTCAACTGTATCATCAAATCAAACTGGCTTTAAAGAGTTCCCTCATGCGTCAACAA
Source organism: Nesometra sesokonis (assembly GCA_025631205.1). Taxonomy (NCBI): domain Eukaryota; kingdom Metazoa; phylum Echinodermata; class Crinoidea; order Comatulida; family Antedonidae; genus Nesometra; species Nesometra sesokonis. Next base: position 6,153 of record JAOTQE010060781.1, on the reverse strand, counting down.
ATTTGCTTTGAAATTTGAATTCGTTTTCTTCAAAACTTCAGTTCCGTTGTTGAACGATAATTAGCTGAGTGGGTATAACAGTAAATTCCTTTTCTGAGCCGAAGGTGTGAAGTGGATGGCTGTGTGATAATACCCTTGGATGTCGCACTTATAGTCCATCGTAGGTTACCTCCTAGACTTGCCCAAAGTCGCTTGTATCTGGTTGATTTTCCCGCGGAAAGAGTCTGTATAAACAGCCTTTCAAAAATGTCTGTCTGTCTGTCTGTCGGTCTTGTCACCCACGCTCGTGACTGCGTCTTGTTCTTTTCATACATAATTTCTGATAACCAGCATGGTGTGGTGTTACTTTAAATATCTACGAGATATGAAACAAGTAATTAATCATCAACTGGTAATAGATTAACATTAAAACTGAATTAAAATATCGTTATAAATACACTTTTAAATGCTTATTTCCCTATTAAAACTGTATACAATATATTATTTTTTTGTTTCTGGAGTTATGCAAATTGCGAATAACGCCTCAGGCTACTACATTCGGTGACTTTTGCCTCAGGCGTAGTCGCAGAAATTTAAAATGTGCATAAAAGATGATGCTAATAGTATAAATGCAAGCACAATACAGGACCGATTCATTTGATCACTGATCACTGCTTGTATAGGTTTGGATCTTCAATCGCCTTGTATAGGTGGTTACAAAATAGAAATACTAGCCCGGTTTTTTGGCTAAATAAAAGTGATGACGTGTAGTGCACGAACAGTTGGTAACACTGACCAGCTACAACTACTGTGCAGAGCTTTCCGCGTCTTATTGTCGGATCGTCTTGTTTAACTATGCAGCGCCGCCAACAATCACAATTAGTCTATGTACAAACATTTACTTATGGCAAGTACTTATAGCTAAACTAAAATAAGTGAGTATGGTACGTCAATAGCGCCTAGAATGTAATCAAGCTATAAAAGTAACTAACCCAACCCTAAGGCCTGTGAGACAGGCTAGTTACTTCCCAGCGAATTGGGGTTCTATTCGTACAATTGGGTAGACTAAAGCAATGTGAATAAAATGCATTGCCCAGGCGCACGAACATCTGACATGAGTGAGCCCCCGACCTCTCAATTTGAATTCTGAACCGCAACCGCTACGTCAACGGCTCCAAAAGTTAAACTCAGTTCTGTTATGGACTGTTTGTTAGCCGAGTGGATAAAACGTTTTACTTTAACCTTGCAATTAAATAAAATTCAGGCAAGTTTAAGTCCGCTTCTTGACAATCAAAAACATCGTTTTAAAACAAACAAGAGCCCTGTAACTTTCCATACCGTCTCAAAAAGAAACATTACTTTCTTAATCAGACCGGTGGTTCTAGAGCTCCATCTAAACGGAGGTAACAATGTCGATAAATGCGTACGTGTTTGTATGATGTTCTCCTAATGTTTCTAATTATGTTCTATTTTTTTGTCTTTTTTCCTTTGATCAAGAATTTCGTGGACCCCTCAAGACACAAACCTTCGGGATTAGAGGGTTATCCTTTGCTCCTATTTGCCTTGTTTTCTCGGTTTTGTCCTCTATCCCGGGTTAACTTCTTATTTTTGGTGTTCATCTTTCTGTTTTTGATTTTATTTGTGATGTTATTTGGTCTGTTTTTGATGTTGGTTATTTTTTATTTTTCCTTTAATTTTAAATGCTTGTCTTTGTCTTTTCAGTCTGTTGGTGTGTTTTTTTTTCATGTTTTCATTATTGCTCTTTCCTTTTGTATTTAAAGTCACATATTTTTCTGTATATCTTTATATGAGCAAGAAATAAAAACAAACAAACGTATAGCCATTTGCTCAATTTAGACCAGTTCGAGAATATTCTCCCATTATATATTATATATGCATTTCTTCGAAAGTACAGCTTCCTGTTTGTTCCATTTTGAATTTCTTGTGATGTTGTTGTTTTCGGTTGTATTGATTACAGTTGATATGCCTAAAAAAATAGCAGCGAAACCGACGGTCGATTTTATTTTGAAATCCATTTTGCTATATAAATGGACAAGTATTAAACAGAAGACATTATATAGCTTATTTGCTTTAATATTCCAAGTTTGCGATAGTTGTCATTAATGAGAATTTATTCATTTGTTCTAAATTAGTACGGTATGTTAAGGGAATAGCAAGCGATATTTGTTCAGTAAAATAGAATCTAGGCATATGGATGGAAATTAAGATAAATTTGATATTAGTTAAATTTAAGGATGATACGCATACTTATTAACATGTCCGCAATATTTCATAACTAAGTATCAAATTTGTATAGCAAAAAAAAAAAAAACAAAAAAAAACCCCGAATTCTTATGTACAGGAACTTTTCACATGATGCTTTTGAACCTCAAGCCAATATACCACAACAGCCACCACCACCACCACCTCCACAACTGTTTGTGTACACTGGGCCTACGGTTTAGAGCCCTTATCCAAAATACTTGTTCCACAACCAGAACCATGGTGAGAGCGGGCCTCGAACCCGTCCTGTTGTTTTTGCTATTTCACGTTTCCCCTGCCTTAACCGCTCGGCGCTGTAGCTTGGTGGTTAGCATGGTTGCTTTCCAATCCCGAGGTCCTGGGTTCGAACCTGGCTGAACGCTAGGTTGGTTCCCACGAATTAACACCACCACTCCTCCCCAAGAAAACATGGCGTAGTTCTCATCCTGTAAGTGGCGAGTAAACTTTCTGTTGGATGTGACACGAAAAAAATGCAACTCGCACGATTAGTATGCACTTCTGCACCTCAGTAGGACAGCTACCCTGGACATTGATATAGGTGCCTAGTTAAAAAAAAGTCCTGTCACGTGATCTACCTAACGTGCAAACGGTCCGGCATTTTGAATTTCATATTATTTTCTCCAAGATGACGTTCAATATTTTTCTACAGCTTATTATATTTCCGTTTGTATTCCACTCAAAGGCATTCACCATTACAGAACTAGTTTCTTTTGTGTTACATTTACCATCGCCATGTTTTTTTTTATATACTATTGAGTTTAAAGCAGATACAGACGTGCTACTCGTTTAGACAAGGCGGTTCGTTTGTAAAGCTGCTAACCTTTAATAGTCTTAATATCGTTATATGCAGTATACAATGATTGTATGTAGCCGCATATGTATTTTCCCACGGCTAACATTATTTATTTAATGTCTCATCAAGTTATTAAGTAAAATCAAGTGTATGTCACTTAGCAGTGAGCAAAATTGTGGTGATAGTGTTGACTTTCTGTTTTATTTTATCATTTTATCGCTGCTCGTCTTGTATTAGCCTGTCTCACAGGCCTTATGGTCGGGTTATATTCACTTTTATTGCTTGATTCTTTTTAAGGCGCTATTGACGTCCCATACTCACTTATTTTAGTTTCGGCTAAACTAAAATAAGTGAGTATGGGACGTCAATAGTGCCTTAAAATGAATCAAGCAATAAACGTGAATAAACCCGACAATAAGGCCTGTGAGACAGGCTAGTCTTGTCAGTATAGACCTGTTAAAACTATAAGACTGTCTGTATGCGAAAAACAAAACATTAACCAGTTTGTCTCGTGTGGAACATGGCCAAAATGGTTTTAAAAAATTGGATGGAAGGACCTTACTGTAAAAAATAATAGGATACCACCAAAACATCCAAGGTGAAAATTTCAATGGGACAAGGTGGAATTAAAGCAAGTTGGATATGATTTGGAACTGGTTCCAATTGGTTCCAATTTGAACCATTTCCAACTGGTTTAAATTCCAGTTGTTAAAGACCAATTTAAATTGGAATGAGTTGGAGCAAATACCATGTGGTTCCAATTCCACCAACAACTGGAAATCGTAAGCATGTTTTTTTCAACATCAATAAAAAAGAAGAATACCATTTTGCAAATCCAATTAAAAAATCAAACCAATGAACACCAGACAAACAAATAAATCCATTTGGAAAGAACAAATTAGACTAGTTAAAACAAGTTGGAACAACCAATGCTCACTCATTTGGCTAAAATAAAAATAAACTCTTTTGCCAAAATTGGCTAAAAGAAAATCCGCCCCCTGAAAAAATGTCAATTTTGCAGTAATTTTAATCGTTTTTTATTGTTTTAAAAAACAGATTAAAAATTTATAATTTGATGAAGTAATTGACAACCTTTGACCATTGACCGTGAGCATAGATAACCAGTTAGACTAAAATTGGAAAAACACAAATGGACTAGTGTAGATTTTTGAGAAAACCAGTTGGAGCAGTTAGAAATCAGTTGACCAATTGAAGCATTCGGGGGAAAAACAGTTCAGATAAAAAGTTTCAATTTTTAACTGGGATCATTAAGGTCCATATCAAATAATCAACCACTAGCCAAATATTCAATAATAAAAAAGAATATCTAGGCCTATGCGTAGTTTGAACAGAATTGAAGGAGGTTTTATTACTCAGATTTTTTCGAAGTGAATTTATTTTCAGTGGAGTCCTTCTGACAAGACTTACCTAAAGTTACGTTAGTCAATATGTCCTCATCTGCATTAATCTTGTCGATCATATACAACATTGCATACATCATCTGTAAATTAGTCGGATCTATATCTTCATCCTGACATTCACCGTCCCGAAAAGCACGGATGTTAAACAATCCACCAATGTTAACGTCGCCACTACGCTGAAAATTTGAAGATACGTTAACGCATGTTACACTTGCGTCATAATTGTTCAGAAGTCGAGGTATTGCGTTCGTATCATTGTATGTTGTCTTCGGTAAACTGTTCACTGGTGTAAGGTTTGGTAAATGCTTTACTCCGTAAACATACTTTAGTGTAAAAATTAAAAATACGTACACAATGTACGTTAATGATATAGTACGCAATATTGACAAGAACATTTTAACCCATGCTGAAAACCGATTAAGTTAATATTCTCAAGTAGATAAATGTTATAAATCTCTCCTCTTTTCGTAAGCGTACTTTTAGAAGATGCATTGTCTCTCTTGCATTGGATTTGTCACCAATATTCGTACCCAAAATAGTAAGTGAAACAGTTTATGTCTCTTCGTTTTGACACTGAAGAAATTAATAACTCTCCATGTACGTCACACTTCCAGGGAATAACACGAATTCCACGTACTTCATAGTAGCTGGTCAAAAATTGATTTCCGGATAGTAATATACCTCAACTGGTCAATTAAAACATATTCCGGATCCAATAAACCTCTGTGCAGTGATATTCAATGCCATAATCAGCCGACTAGCGCTTAGTGAAAGAGCGGTCGCAGGACTTGCAGTGTATTCTGTAGATGGGCGTTTCCACCCACTGAAGACAAGGAATTAAACGGCGACAGCGGTAAACATGATAGTTCTTGCAATGACTCCGTTGTAATTCAAAACTCGTTCTTTCAGTTTCGAATTCTATAATTAGATAAGTAGTTTCTAATTAGTTAAAAGGAAATCGTGGTTATTGCAACAGTATTACAAAAATAACACAATTACCAACCACCATCACCATCCTCACCACCACTACCACCACCACCACCACCACCACCACTACCATCACCACCACTAAAAAAATACCATTGTCAACGGCTTGACTACCACAATCGTCATACTTACCATCTTTATCGTGTCGTCAGCACCATTGTCATCGTCACTTCCACCATAATCGTCGTCATCATATAGTAATCACCAATACTATCACTATCATCATAACCACCACCACCACCACCAACATCAACAAAAAAACCCACCGTCAACGGCGTGACTATTACCATCGACATTATATTTAACATCTTTATCTTGTCGTCAGCACCATTGTCATCGTCACTTCCACCATCATCGTCGTCATCATATCATAACCACCATCACTATCCCTATCATCATCATCATCATCACCACCACCACCATCAACAAAAAACCCATCGTCAACGGCGTGACTATTACCATCGTCTTGTCGTAAGCACACCGTCATCGTCACCTCTACCATCGACATCGTCACAATATCATAATCACCACCACCACCACCAAAGAAACGCGATGATGTGTTAACTGATAGCACAACGGATAACATACCATTGTGCAAGTCGATGATAATCTTTCTGTCTCATCTCATACAAACAATAGATAGGCCTATGGCCTAGGCCTAGCCAAGATTGTATGGCTAAATCGGCCGCC
>JAOTQE010060770.1:3445-18690 GCA_025631205.1 Nesometra sesokonis | reverse complement strand
CTATGTGAATTGCTTGTGGGCTAGTGAAATGTAAAGTCAACTTGCCCAGTGGACTAGTCGAAACAAAAACAAAAATCAAGGCATGTTAAGGATGCAAATTTAGAATTAAATGCAGGTATGTTATAGTAATTACAATTATTAAGTGTTTCAGATGGGGGGGGGGCCAAATTATCTATTAAGTGTTCGATAGAACTATCATGCTTATCGTTAGGAGTTGAGTGTATGGGATTCGTATTAATAAAATCTGTTGTGTTATTTAATACATCTTCCAATTCAATATTTACATGATTAAATGGAAGGTCATCAAAGTAGTTACAAGTATTCATTAAATAAAAATAAGTAGAGTTTAGGTCTGTCAATGATTAAATTAGAGCTGGGAGACTAATCCCTCGCTTTCATTATACTATAAATAGATAAAGCAGTCTTTTTCTTGCCAAGCTCAACAGTTATTTTTAAAATGTGGGTCGGGCATCAATCAGGAATTTGCCAGGAAATCTTGGTAAAATTGGCAATTTTTATTTTATATGGCTAGGCCTCCCTCATGTTTGGCCTTGCGTAAGACGTTAGACATTAGCGAGGTTTTGCGGATTTACGAAATACGAATAAGAAAACGTCATACATCCTTGTAACATTTGAATAGAACACCTTAAATATCTGTCACAGTTGGTCAGTATTTTACGACGATTGTCAACAATTCATAGGTAGAAAATCTGATATATTTTTGAACACATTTAGGAACTTTCAAAAATTGAAGTGTGACGTTTCCGTTTTCGTATTTCGTAAGTTTGCGAAACCTCACTAATGACTTGCCAACGATAGTATGTTTGCACGGTATTAGTTTACACAGGGTATTCTGCAATTAAGCCTGAATTTTAACATACCTAGGCTAAAGTTCAGCTTGGAAATATCCCATTACATTACCATAGATTCCAACTAATAACTATTAGCAGCATTGTCCCGCTTTTTGATGATGCTTTATCCTGCTGCCCAGCCAATCATTTAATTGTCTTGCTTTTTCAAAATGTTGAAGATATAAATAAGGCAAACAGCGGCCTTGATAGGGGCTGAAAATACCACTGTTTATACCTGTCGTCAACGGTTTGGACTTCAGTTCATGAGACATTTTTCTGGCGCCAGACTCCATATACCAGATTTGTACTATTGTTCAGGTGCGGCCGAACGTTTTTTCTCAGCTACCCCAGAATGGTTAGAATGTGATGAGAAAAAAAAAATGTTATTGCCTCTAAATTTGTGCTTTCCTGGTCCCTGAAGGCGGTTTTCATGGTCACAATATTCATATTTACCATATTTACATGCTGTTTTTGAGTTGTGAATTGTTAATTTTTTTAGTTGCAGTGACATTTCGGGGGGGGGGGGGGAACTGTTCCCGCTGAGTTCTCACTGGAGATGGGAATGCGTCCCCCATCCCCCTCTTCCGCCGCCCATACTATTGTTTGTTGACTGAGTACATGTTTCAGTGCATGTCATCAAATTCTCTTAAAATAATATTTTTACGGAATTTGTTGTATAAAATTATTCTGTATAGTGGTAAATGCTAGAAAAGTTTTTTGCTTGTATTCTTGTGAAGTGGCTTTTCTATATTACATGTCTTGCTTTTATACATTCAGGGGTAGAATGTCTGCACTACCTACCTTCATAATGCTTTTGGATCGGGGGGGGGGGGGGGCGTGTTGTTGTTTAGCTACCAGATATCACGAAAGAGGGGTGCTCAACCCAATCAGAATTTGATAAGCAAAAAGAAAAAAAGATGTTAAGTAACTTCCGATCCTTTTTTTTCTGAAGGGGTTTTCACCTGGGGCCAAAATATTTATTACCATATTTTCATGCTGTTTTTATTGTTGCAGACCTCTAAACAGAGATATTCGGGTACCCTAGGTGATTATTATAGCAACAAAATGTGGCAGAGCCAAGTCATATGAGATATAAGTCAGAAAAGTGAAAATTGAGTTTTTATGGGTTATAAAACTACATATTATTATCTTTAACCTGCAAAAAAAGTTTCCTTGCAAAGTTATGAAAAATTGAAGTTCGAACATTTAAAATGTAAATTTTGAGAAAAATGCATTTGAAAATTGCTTATCAGTATTAGGGGTGGGGGGGAACTGTGTTATCACTGGGCGGACGTGTTCCCTCAATCCACCCCCTCCTTTTTCACCGTCCATACTACATTCATTCATTCATGAACTTTTGTTTTTTCTGCAGCTGCTGGTTTATACTATCTTGCGGAGTTGGTTGAAGAGTACACAGTGATGACCAAGAAAATTATTAAATGGATGATTATTGTAAGTGTAGTACCAATTGTCAAGTTTCAAGAAATGTTATCGTCTTCATACAATATAGAAAGAAATTCCAGCGTATAGCATTGCAAAATTAAAAACTACATGCAGTACTGAATTTGAAACATGACAGGCAGGCTTCCTGATAATAAATGATAAATGCCAAAATTTTATATGATTATTTTATAATGATTGTATTACTGTATATTCTGGATTGCTTGTTTAATTCGATTTGTCAGTAATTTGATGAAAATATCTACAATTTATTTTGGAAATGACATTTTCATCATTTATAACATACTCAACCTCGCCATGTTTAGTTAGTTTACGAGTTCAAAATCTGGAAAAAAAAAATTCTGACAAGCTAAGTTTGAAATTCAGCATCAGCCTGAAAGGAATCCTCATTAATGGAATTTTGGGACCAGAAAAAATGTAAGTGTTATGATTGGTTTGGTTTGCAATGGACCTAACTGCTCAGCCTTGGAGAACTCTCAGTTAACAACTGTCTTAATTTGTAAATGCAAATCAGCCACTGGAAAGTTTACTTGTTGATTGGTTCCAAGACTCAGTTCAGCATCATCTGATGTCATTAACTGAGCATGCACATTTTGTACCATGTGGTAACCTGATGTGCACTGTGGTACTCTTGTTGCACACTGTCATACTGTGTTGTACCCTGTGATTCCCTGTTTTACCATGTGGTACCCTGTGGTACTCTGTTGCACACTGTCATACTGTGTTGTACCCTGTGATTCCCTGTTTTACCATGTGGTACCCTGTGGTACTCTGTTTGCACACTGTCAAACTGTGTTGTACCCTGTGATTCCTTGTTTTACCATGTGGTACTTTGTTGTACACTGTGGTACTCTGTTTCACACTGTCATACTGTGTTGTACCCTGTGATGCCCTGTTTTACCATGTGGTACCCTGTGGTACTCTGTTGCACACTGTTAAACTGTGTTGTACCCTGTGATTCCCTGTTTTACATGTGGTACCCTGTGGTACTCTGTTGCACACTGTCATACTGTGTTGTACCCTGTGATTCCCTGTTTTACCATGTGGTACCCTGTGGTACTCTGTTGCACACTGTCATACTATGTTGTACCCAGTGATACCCTGTTTTACCATGTGGTACCCTTTGGTACTCTGTTGCACACTGTCATACTATGTTGTACCCAGTTATACCCTGTTTTACCATGTGGTACCCTGTGGTACTCTGTTGCACACTGTCATACTGTGTTGTACCCTGTGATTCCCTGTTTTACCATGTGGTACCCTGTGGTACTTTGTTGTGCACTGTGGTACTCTGTTGCACACTGTAATACTGTGTTGTACCCTGTGATACCCTGTTTTACCATGTGGTACCCTGTGGTACTCTGTTGCACACTGTTGTACTGTGTTGTTCCCTGTGATTACCTTGTTGTACCATGTGGTACCCTGTGGTACTCTGTTGCACACTGTCATACTGTGTTGTACCCTGTGATACCCTGTTTTACCATGTGGTACCCTGTTTTACGATGTGGTACCCTGTGGTACTCTGTTGCACACTGTTGTACTGTGTTGTACCATGTGATACCCTGTTTTACCATGTGCTACCCTGTGGTACTCTGTTGTACCCTGTGGTACTCTGTTGCACACTGTCGTACTGTGTTGTACCGTGTGATACCCTGTTTTACCATGTGGTACCCTGTAGTATTCTTTTGTACACTGTGGTACTCTGTTGCACACTGTCGTGCTGTGTTCTACTCTGTGATACCGTTTTACCATATGGTACTCTGTTGCACCCTGTGTTACTCTGTTGGAACCTATGGTGCTCTGTTGTACCATGTGTTGTTTGGGCATGACCTTAACTAACAGATAATTTTTTCCTTTATTTCAGAGTACCATATGTATTTACATAGGATTGATACTGTTTGAAGACTTTCCTAAATCAATGACGTTCACTGGTTTAGCAACTGTTTGTTTTTATTCATTACTCCTCTCAAACTTTCCATTTATTGATGTTATGTCTCCTGTTTTCATTATCAGTTGCAGTAAGTATCGTATTATTGTCTTTGACTCTCTCCACGAAAGAGTAGGCATACTAGTCATTATATTTACCATAAATTTCTGTTTCTTATTTGTTTATAGAATTAAAATATGTATTGTCACTTGAAACTAAAAAAAATCATCAACAATAATTTTAAAGTTAACTTCCGTAAATTAAGAATGTGAAAATAAAATAAAATTAATATTTAAAAAATGTTTAATAAACTTTATATTGATCTGATTTATATACTGTATTATGCCAGCCTTTCTGTTTTTTTTTTTGCTGAAATGTTAGCATACAATGTTGCAAAATTAGGACTATACATTTTTAAAATGCCTTAAATTATTGGGTCATGACCATAATTTTTCTTTAAAAAATAAGAAAAAAAAATAAGCAAGTTATTTTGAAAAATCATTGTTTTGTCATTCTTCAGGTGACATACCAGGCCAATGAGCACTCCATTAACTAATGTTAAGTTATCTAAAATATCACAGGGGATTTCCCAAATGATCAATAAACTGTACTAGGTCTGGACAATAGCCTTCCAGCTCCACAACAAGACATCCATTCGTTTCTAAGCTAAGCACATAGATTGAAAAATATGGTGTAGCGTAAGGGAGTTGAATGGTCGAGCAGTTAAGACAGGGAACACTTGAACCATAGCAAAAACAACAGCATGGGTTCGAGGCCTGCTCGCACCATGGTTCTGGTTTTGGAACAAGTATTCTTGGATAAGGACTATAAACCGTAGGTCTCGTGTATACAATGGCTCCAGTGCACTTAAAAAAACCCATTGCATCTTTCGAGATGAGTAGGGGGTTACTCCGGTGTACTGGTCCACACATTTCCTGCTGTGGACAGCAGAATGTAGCGTCTGTTTCGGGCAGCAAGACATGATATGACCCTTAGGGGATGAGAATGTCATTGAACGTGTGAACATCATGTCCACAACGCCTGTGGCAAGTTACAGTAATGACTTTAACAGGCATGTTGTAAACGTCAAATTATTTATTTTTATCAGGGGCGGATCCATCATAGCTGGTTAGAGGGTGTCTGATGCCGGATAGAAGGGGCCCAATGCCAAATGAGAGGCAATTTTCACAGAGTTTTTCAAGTTGAAATTAAATTTGTCCAAGTCAGGTGGGGGGTGGGGGGTGGCGCCTGGTTCGGGTGGGACCCCTGGATCCTGCCTGTTTATTGTTATACAAGTTTTTCTGTTTTTGCAACATGGATTTTATTTTCTAATGTTGCGTGAACTATTTATTATTATACAAATTTTTCTCTTTTTCACAATACATTTGATATTGACCATAAATTTCTGTATTTAACATTTCTCCATATGGTTAATAAATGTTTGTATGTACTTTTTTTTCAACAGTAATGCTGTTTGCCAATCATTATATTGCATTCCAGCATTTCACAGAAGAATGGTATCCATTTGCTGAGGTATGATTCATTGTTGTTGAAATACAATAATAGTGAGGTTTCGCAAATTTATGAAATATGTTAAGCCTGTTTCCTGTCGATCGTTATTCCAAAAAACGTCGATTTGAAACTGCTATTTCGATCGTTAATTTTGAAAAATGACGATCAACAGGAAAAGGGGTCACTTTCGACGTTAAAAAAATTTTGACGATTTGGATCGTCAAAGTTAACTTTGACGATTTGGATCGTTAAATTTGGGTGCTCACGAGGCAACATTGCCTGCGGCAAGAATTTACATGTTTTGGGCCTAGAAATAAATCACACAATTTGTTTATTTATTATATTTTCGGGAGTTGTAACTTGCTTCAGAACATTAAATATACAATTATCTAACTAATATAAAAATTGTAGTTGAAAAGTTCAATTTGCTTTATTGCGATTTTAATTCGTCGTGAAGATTTACAAATTTTGTTGCGCACAGTGTATTAAATAGCGGAAATATAGTGGTCCAGCGTGATTTAAATGTTATCGTTAATTTTTTAACGATTCAAAACGCTGTTTCAAATCGGCGATTTTGGAATAAAGATCGACAGGAAAACAGGCTTTAATGAAAACGGATACATCACATTTCCATTTTTGAAAGTTGCTATATGTGTTAAAAAATACATCAGATTTTCTAGCCACGAATTTTTGGTGACCATCGTATAATACTGAGCAACTGCGACAGATATTCAAGGTGTTTAATTCAAACGTTACAAAATTTATGATGTGTCCATTTTTGTATCTTGTGAAGTTGCGAAACCTCTCTATTGTGAGCTGTCCCAAATCTGACCACCCTGATATCCAAACTTCACACTAAATCAGACATTTTTGTAATGTACCAAAATCATAAAATAAATATAAGTGAAGTCTCCCTAAACAGAACCATAGAGAAAACCAGAAAAAGTGCGCATTGTGATTGATGGTCGGTTTTGGGAGATAAATGATAATGCTGCGTTCATTAGAACTTGTGATAACCAATTTCAAAACTTGTAACATGAGAAAAACACAAGAGGAGTGCATTTATTGAAAAAACACTACTGGCCTCTGTTGCTGTAGCAAAGTGTTCTGGGAGTTTCCAGTGTGGAGTCAATTCATGAAAGAATTAAATTAGTAGCCTAACATTTTCATTCATTTGCATCTAGTACACCAAGCAGTGAAAATAGGCTTTATATAACACATAAAACACTTTCTTTATTTCAGATCATTTTCATAGAAGCAAAATTAGTACAAATTTTTGTGTTCCTTCCGCCATTTTTCAATCAAAATTTCACAAGTTGTTCAAATTAAGGGTTAAATTTTGCTTGGAGTTCACAACTTTACATTGCTTCAGTCTGCCCAGCTGTGTGTACACTGGGTACCAGCAAATTGCTGGGAAGTAACCTGTGATGGACTAGCATCCCAATCAGGGAAGTTATCATTTTCATTTTTTTTGAGAATCTGGGACTAGGCTTCAGCCCTATAAGCCTTAAATCTCTGAAGAACATTTGCTCTTCCTAACAGACTTGCCAACCTCATAGTCTTCAAAATCTGGAAATTTTTCTTTTACCTTAAAAAAATCTGGAGATTTAACAGAAAATCTTGAGATTTTATTTTAACTAAAAGCTGATGAAATGACCTTTATTTACACTGTGATTTACACACCTCACTCACGATAAATCACAATTGCAAAGCGAATAGGTGGAGAAATGCATTGAATAATAACGATAAATCAGTAAAGTATATGGAAAATCAAGGAACTTTCAGGGGATTTGTAAAATTAGGAAAAACAGGTGAAAATTACAGTACATACAGTCCGGAGAACTGGGAATTAATTTGAATATTGGGTGACACCCAATGAAATTGGGCAAGTTGGCAGGTCTGATATAATGTATGTGTGCAGTTTCTATAGGTGTTTGATGATGGAATTTTTCTATGGTTTAATCTTTTGATTATATTCAGATTGCAATGTAGACAATTTTCCCAACCTTTCCATACATTAAAATTTCAAACGCTTGTATCTTTGAATCTACTTGATTTTTAAAGTTTAGATTACAGATTTCATATTGTTCTTGAAATGAGCAATACCAATAGCTACTAATTTGATTGATAATTTGTTAATATGTACAGTACTAATAATTACTAATTTAATTAACCATGGAGTAGATTTAGAGGATGATAGGCTTGGAAAACCCCCTCCCCCTAATATTGAGTTTCTCTAAAAGTGAATTGCACCTTTTAAATAAAACATTAGGGCTTCTAATTATAGAATCCAAGACAATTTATTAGGGCATATAAGTACAAATAACCTTTGGTTTCTTTTTGCTTGTTAAAAGTCATGCCAGGAACCATGATGCATATTTTACTATGAGAACTCACAACATATGTGAGGTCTTACCACAAGATGAGTCGCATCTAGGTGAGATCAAATTGAGATAATCACCAAAATAGGTCTGAAGTCAAATTTTTGAGAAATTTAGCTTTATTCAATTATGAGTACTATGGTACTTATATTTCATTATAATGTACTTTTTAGGTCAGTTTCCATGCAGGAATGTGTCCTTCATGCAGATTTTCAGTGATTTTTAGTCTTTTAGTTGTTTATTTTTAGATTGCTTTATTTGCGATTTTCTTAAAACCGTAATTCCATACATGAACACTCAATGATCATATCTTGGGATCTACTTATCTAATGAATATCATTTAAAATGTAGATTGTAGCTTATATTTTGTTCTATTAGTTGGTACCAATAACTCAATTTTGGATTTTCCTACCAAGGGACTCATTTTGTGGTGAGACCTCACATATTACCTGGGCTATATTATTTACTAATAATATACAGTAAGCACCTGATTAATAATTTATGTTTAATGTGTTTATAGGTTCTGGCTTATTTCACCTTATGTTTGTGGTTGGTGCCATTTGCATTTTTCGTGTCGTTGTCAGCAAATGATAATGTGTTACCAACGACTGCTACAACAAACAAGCAAGGTAAGCAAATTCCATTTGCAATGTAAATTATCTTTCATTTCACAAACATTGGATCATAAAAAGAAAAAAAACAGTACTGTTTTGCCTAATAATAATTATATAATATTGAATGCACTTGAGGAAGATACTGAAAAATATTGTACAAGCTGTGGTAATATATTGAACAAGTCAAAGACAAGTTCAATATTTTGCCACAGCGAGTACAATATTTTTCGGTATCCCCAAAATAGGCATTCAATATAATTATTATTCAATATAGCTTACTTTTAAATACTGATTTATCAGGGATAAGCCTAGGCGCTATTCCTAGCCTAGGCCTCCTGCTGGTGACCAAGGCCTAGCTAACCTACGTCATAAAAATTAATGATTCAGTCTTTCGTTCAATAAATATATTTTTGAACTACATTTTGTGAAGGTTGGTTTTTAAAATCAATGGAAAAACAGGCAAAGAGTCAACAGTTGTTTATCTTCAAAGTCATTTTTTTCTCAAGTTTGTTTTCAGGGGTATACATTTTAAAACTATCAGGTTAAAATAAACCTGTGAACCTAATTCAAAAACCAAATTAAAAGTTATATCTTCTATTTGAATATAACTATAACTCAGTTTGTACAAAAAGACTCATTTTGTTATGACTTCTCACATATATTTTCACATACAACCAACGTACATCTCGTTCTGGTGATGGAACAACCCTTTGAAAAAAATAACACCCTCTGACTAGGTAGATCTACCATGTTAAATTACAAGGGAGATCTACCTAGCAACACAGAGAACTACCTAGTAAGGTATTACATAATTAGTCCCTACCTCTTGATGTTATTAATGCCTTAAGGATTATTCTAAATAATGGCTGTATTTTCCTATACTTTAGAGCATTGCTTAACATATCCTTGGTAGTATCCCTTGATATGCTAGTTTTTATAGGGTTCCCCTTTTAACAGAGTTATTATTTTTTCAAAGGGAAGGCTTTTCAGATTTACACAATAAACTGAAGACCATGTGGATTACACATGACTCATGTGTATTTTAAAAACCTAGTACATGGTTTGATACAAGAGCGGGTTACCCAGTGTACTGTTTCATACTATCCATCATCAACTGATGAAGAAGTGACATGTGACTGCAAAGTCAAGAAGTGTCCCTTGGGGAGAAGTACATCATTTTACATGTACATGTAAATCTACAATATTATTTTGAAGAGCTTTGTGGATACATGTACATAAATATTTTAATTTACTTTCTCTGTTAAAATGGTGATTTAATAATTTAAATATAATGATATACAACTGTATCCAATTCACATTTTTGTGCAAAGACTAGATGGTGAACTTCCACAGAATAGATAGCCCCAAAGTGCAGTTCCATGTAAGTGCCTACTATTCCGGCTGTTGCTATGTCCAAATTGCTCATGCGAAATCTTTCATAGAAGTTTCAAATTTATCAATAAATGAAAGTAAATTTAATCGAAATCTAAATACATTGACAACATAGAATAGGTGTGACATATGTAAATAATTTATATAACAAAAAAATGTTAAAAATACAATAATTATAAAACAGTTATGATTATTTAATTTACTTGTCTGTGGCGGAGGTTGAGAAATCAAAATAGTAGGCACCTACATGGGACTGCCATTTTACAGTGTTAAGAACACTATCTAGCCGTAAATGATAAATCTATGTGCAGAAGGCATCTAGTAAAAATTAATAACATTCTCTTAATAGTAAACAGGGACAGATCCAGGATCCAACAAAAGAGGGTGGGGGCGTACTTCCCAGGTTGGGTGGATGTGACGCCTGAGTTTTTTATTTTGACAAGCAAAAAAAAAAATGGTATGTTTCCCAATTTGCGTGTTTGGTACCCTGTTTAGGTCCTGTATGGCCCATATGTATGTCCATTTTTTACTTTTAGGGTCAGTTTTAGACCCGGTGTGTGTAACTTCATTTTGCTAATAATAGGGATCATGGGCCGGCTGCACTGCATCCTCCTAAATCCACCCCTGGTAACAAAAAATTGTTGAAACAACTTGATTTATTACTTATATTTATTTTTCTTTTTTTTACAGCTGGACAGGATGTTGTGAGCAGTTATTTTAATAAAAAGAGCAAAAGAAATGGAATCTTAGCCATCTTTGATTTTTGCAAGGAGAACTTCATTCCACAACGTGATAAACGGTTTTGATTGTTCAAAAACACATGGAACTATTTCAAATGTAATTTAGTATGCAACTAATCTACAGAAAGCCAGGTTGAATCTAACAACAGAACTTGGTGTTTGGAAGTTTGATTATTCAGGGATGTATTTTGACGTCATTCAGAGGCTTACAGTGGTTTGCTGGTTAGAATTAAGCTAGGTGGAAGGCCTTAAACTATTTTTAGGGGGAATAGGGTTGGCTCTACCCACCTCTATACCTGCCAACTTGTTTTAGCTCCAATACGTGAGACAAACCTCGGCCCCATTACTAGGCCACATCTCCCATTTCGATCTGACAAGCAAAATAAAAAAAAAACCGTTATCCGACCATTTTTTGCCCATTTCTACCCAGATTATCGCTGTTTTGGGGGTATTTTTTACTGCATTTTGCTCTATATTGCCTCTTGCGTCAGAAAAACTATTGAAACGTCTCTTTATGAGTGAGAATTCTGCTAATGCGTGTGAAAAATTATTTAAGCGCGAGACATAAAAAATAGGCTTGAGACTGCATGAGACTCGCGCATAGTGCGTGAGAGTTGGCAGGTATACACCTCCAGTCTGAATAATTGCATTCCTTGTTCTCTAAAAATGGTAACATTTACTCCCAAGCAATAGAGAGTATTAACGTTTACAAGATACAAGATCATGTGCTGGAAAATTCATTTGTTGTCTTAAGCCGGGCACTCACTGCGCTGTGCAATGGTCGTACGACAGTCGTACGACTAAACCGTCGCTCCCTGTGTGTGAGCTTTCCAGATGCAATGACGGCCTTCTACACGTCGGTCGACGGTTTTTTAGTGATTTCCCTGTTGAATAAACTATATAAACCGTCGGCCGACGAGTAGGGCTGTCATCGCGTCTGGAAACCGCACACACAGGGAGCGACAGTTTAGTTGTGCAACTGTCGTACGACCGTTGCATGACACAGTGAGTGCCCAGCCTTAAACGTAAAATAAATAATATAATACAGTATGATACTGTATAAGGTGAATCAAGTTTTAATTCTGTACACTGCCAGGGAGAAAGAATAGATGATGCATTCAGTTGTGCACCTTGGTGGCCTCAATCTACCACTACATTCAAGAAAACAGTCAGCAATATCCGAATGAAGAGGATGACTTACATCACTCCAAATCACACAAAACATCTTCCGCCAATGTTTAGGATAAACTGAAGTTACCGTAGACAGTTCACACCCATCCTCCCTGCTCTCTTTACCAACCTGTCTATCCTATCCCCTTTGTTTACATTCTCACCCCAGCCTAACAAAGCCTTTTTAAGTTATAATATCAGGCAATAACAGGGTTTGCAATTCTCCAAATATACTGTAGGTGGCAGCATACAAAATAATCTGACCAGTTCACCAGGGAATTCGGTCGATTCGCAATACTGTCAGTTGCAGCGGAGAGGCCGAAATCTGCAATGCCTCAACAAGATTGACATCGCTGAAATTTCGAGCTAGCGGCATACAGCCCTCCACCTTCGAGCTGCCTAGCCTGCATATTGTGCATAGGTATTTTGCGAATTCTTTTTCATGTTTACCATATAAGATTAAGGCAAACAACAAGTATTTTTTCAGTTTGATGACCCGCATTCACTGTTATTTAGGAGTCTGCTATTTTTGTAATTCTTGGTAAGGCAGACCAAGGTAAACAACAAGTATTTTTTTTTCAGTTCGACAACCCACATTCACCGTTCTTTAGGAGGTCTGCCATTTTTGTAATCCTTGATAAGCCAGCACTTAGCGCTAGACTGCAATGCACAGCAGCCGCGATGTCGATTCAGAAGTTAGAAAGCGGCCTGTCCGTGGCGTCTGATAGATGGCGCACTGTATTGTGAGTCCACAGAATTCTGAGGAAATTTTTTTATTGAAACAACATAAACTTGTACACACATAGTGGGATGTAATATCAGGGGCGGATGCAGACTTTTGGAAAAGTGGCGGGGCCGGAAGGGTGCCGGTTGAATGTAATAAAGTAACTTAAGGTGGGTAGAGGTGGTCCCTCACCCACCTCCACCCTCAATAATTACATCCCTGTTATTGTAAGCCATTTTATTTAATTATTTAACCACATGGTATTGGACTTCTAAAGAGAAAATGCTGTATGGCTCATAAGCCAGAAGTCCCGGAATTGTGTGTGCGGTATGGTAAATTTGTGCTCTTACAAGAACAATTTATACTGACTGTAACCCTTTGAAAAAAACTCTGTCAACATGGTAGACAATGGTAGTAACAAGGTAGATATAGGTAGTTAATAGGGCTAACCCTATAAAAAAAACTACCATATCAAGAGATACTACCAAGGATTTATTTATTGATCTTAATGCATTAATAACATCAACAGACAAGGTAATTATATACTACCTTACTGGGTAGTTCTCATGTGGTTCTAGGTAGATCTCTCTAGTAATTTAACATGGTAGATCTACCTAGTCAGAGGGGGTTATTTTTTCGAAGGGAAATGAAATAATCTTTAGATTATTTTTTATTCTGAGTTTTTGTATAGTTTGAACAATTACATAATTCATGTATAATAGTATACAAATAATGAATGTTTATGAGTGCAATGGACAGAATATTGAGGAGAAAGATGAAATGATCCATTCAATGAGACGTAGCCGAGTTAAATGGATCATTTCATCTTTCACCGAATAAAATATTGTGTCCATCGCACGAATGAAAAAACATTCATTATTTGTTTTATATGACACCTCCTACATGTAAATAGATCCTTGCCATTTGACATTTTATGAATTTAGAAACAAGTGAGAAGGGACTTGCATTTTAAATCCTCGTCTGTCATCAAAACAAACCCCGTCCCCGCCATGTTTGTTTACTGACTGTATCAGAGGTTACATAGATTATACACGTGATAGAGCTAGTGCAGTACAAAATTAATACAGTGCAGCTGAGCGTGGCGCGGTCATTGTTGCATATCATGCGCGTTACAATATGCGAGCGTTTTCACGTTTTAGTGAGCATAAAATGGAGCAAACATATGGATCCAAAATTGCACGGTGAATGGATCAAAAATTGCACGATTCATGACGTCACCATGAAATGGGTAAAATGATTGATAATGATCGACCTATCAGATTGCAGGAATCTATCTAGGTGTCATATAATATTAATTGCTGTATAAATCATTAAATTATTTAATAAACTTTAATTTAATTATGAGGGGTAAACTGTTGCAACAGTTGAACTTCCAACTCCTAGTTGAGAGGTGGGGAGTTGCAGGGTGAATTCGTTCCTGATCTTTGCTTTTTATTTTTAATTGAATTCAAGTTTGGTTAGCTTCTGTTTACCCATGTGTACAGGCAAATTGCTGGGTACCTGTGATTGACTAGTGTTCAACCCAGGGGAGTATTACAAGGGCGGATCCAGGATCCACCGAAAGGGGGGCCCCACTTCCAGGTCTGGGTGGGCATGGCTGCCCGTTTTATTCTGACGAGCAAAAAAAAGGTCAATTCCCCATTTTGGTGCCCTGGTACTCTATTTTACGTGTATTTTTGGTTTTTATGGTTAACATTTGACCCAGCGTACCTTTTAGCGCCCCAAAATTGTGCAAAGAATTGATTTTTTGTTTCAAAAGGGAGGGCCCGGGTCCGTTTCCCCACACCCTTGGATCCGCGCCTGTAGTATGCACTCGTCCGTGCTTTGTGTGATCAATTTTGATTGAATTTTTAAGTATAAACATATTGAGCAAAAATATGAGAACAATTTAAAGCAATATTTTAAACAATAAAAGCATACTGTTTCTGTATGAAGTTGAGAAACCTATTCTGGTGTAACAAGGATGAAGGTATCTTTCAATAGTAAATAGCAGGAGTGAATCCAGGTTTTTGAGTTGGTTGGGAGGAGGGAGATGTCTTGCTTTGCTTGCATTCTTGGGGTCCCCATCATATGTTTCAGAGCCAAGCCAAAGGAGACATATGTCGCAAAGCTAGTTTTCCTCAATAGGCATAAGAAAATTGTCAAATATTTCAATATTTTTTTCTTTCAAAAACAGTTTAAACATTTAACATTGATGCTACATTAACAATTTTGTAATTGATCAAGAAATGTTCAATATATGCAATTTAAAATGCCCTTGCTTAGTCACAGTATTATATTCTAAATGTTTGAAATTTGATTGTTCATAACTTTGCAATGATACATTGTATAAAACTGATTTTTTTCCATGTTAAAGTTTCATAATTCATGAATGGAGTTTCATAATTCATGAATGGAGTTTCATAATTCATGAATGGAGTTTCATAATTCATGAATGGAGTTTCATAATTCA
>JAOTQE010060759.1:3657-18693 GCA_025631205.1 Nesometra sesokonis | reverse complement strand
GGGCGCCCTTCTGCGCCCCCCCCTTGGATCCGCGCCTGATGGAGTTATAATAATTTTAGTTTAGTAGGCCAAGGCTGGCTGACTGGACGGGCTACTCAATCTCTACTCGATGATCTACATGGAGGCTGGGGTACGATTTTGCGACATAATGCCAAATGTTTCTCAGTTAAGAAATGCCATCAGCATATATACGAATGTCGAATTCCATACACACCGTAAAGAACTTTATAGGATACAGCAGATGTTACTTAAATTGATGAAATGAACTTAACGTTAAACATGTTCCAGGTAAATACATGTATATATATCGCAGATGCTCTCTTAAGAGCACATCCTGATACCAGTACGTAGGCCTGCAATCCCCATCCTTCCGAACAAATGTTTGTATAGCGGCTTAGATAAAATTATTACCCATGAGTAAAACAAAGATCGAAGAAGTGATTTAACCAACACCAAAACAGATGTTGTACTCCAAACATTTTCCAAATGTGCAAGGGTGGATGGCCTAAAAATAGATGAGGAAATTTAGGCAGAATTGGCATATCTGTGACAAATGATGGTCAGGTGGTCGTTGGTAACTAAAACCTTGTTCCCACTCAGATGATAGCCAAAATGTTAAGATAAACTCCGTAAACTTTGTAGTGAATAGTAGACACACTATTTGTTTGAGACTCACTTATCAACATGTTTTAAGGCATAATTTCATCGTTGAAATGTTTGTCAAATTTTAAGAAATCCATAGACTTTTTAAGCCCAGAGTTGCCATTCTAAAGGACTCATGAGAATATTTGTCGATAAGGGTATTGATTTTTATCTTTCTATATGTCCCCTTCCCGTATTTACGATTTTTTGCTAGGGCAGAGCAGGGTTTTAAAAATTCGCAATCACTTCGTACGAAGTGTGGTCATTTGTATTGTATAGCCTATGGTAAGCCAGGACGGACATAACTACAAGCTTTAAAATGAGGGTTCAAATTATCAAATTCGGACATTTATAACTGAAGTTATTGGACAAAATATACAAACATTTCTTTTGTATTTGTTTATATTTCCTGTTGTTTATTTGTTTTATCTGTTTATTTCTCAATATCTTCCTGTCCGACAACTTGGTGGTTTTGCCATGACTAGCCTAATATCAGATTGAAGCTCATTAAATTCCCTAAAAAAAATCCGTTTTGGCCAGTACGAACAAAGAAATAGATTACGAGTGAGGGAGTTTGAAACAGCCAAAAAACTCAGATTTTTCAACAAATTTCCTATCTAAATCGGCCTGAGGAGCTATTTCAAATCGACATTTCCGATAAAACTGTAAGGGATTTTTCAAATTATTCTTGACAGATAGGTAAAATAATAATTTACAACATAATCCTTTTGGCCCGTTACATGAAAATCATAAATATACTACCTAAAACGTAATTTTTCCCAGGAATTCGAGTTTTCTCCAATGGTTAAGGCGACCAAGTAGAGCAAATGATACAACGTTTCCATATGGGAGAGGGGCTGGGTGGTCCCCTCAGATGCGCACCTAATCCATGTTATGTTAGGCGTCATTGTGCGAGTCGTATGGCCGAGGCAGAGGAACCGTGAACCATAACAGTAAAACAGCATGGGTTCGAGACCCGCTCGCACCATAGTTCTGGTGGTGGAAAAGCCTTCTCGGATAAGGACTATAAACCGTAGGCCCAGTGTACACATACGGCACGTGTGCACTATAAAGAACCCAGTACACCTTTCGAGACGAGTAGGGTTACCCCGATGTACTGGTTCATTCATTACCCTTGTCCTCCGCGTTTGACTTCAACATGAAAGTGTTGCGGAGTACCTGTCAAAGTCAAATTAAACTCAGATAGACAATTGAATAAATAGGTAGTTACTTCGATAATTATCTCCAATGAGGTTGTTATAATATGAGACTACTATATAGAGAGATTGGAATCACTGTGCACCTCCCTTTGTTTCCCATATCAGCACTCAGCTAGTCATTGTTATGTAATTGTGGTCAGAGTGAGGACTACTGTCGCATACTGCACATGATCTGTTATGATTTATTCAAAAATCAAATGGTAAAATCCACAAAATCACCTAAATTTTGCACCAAATTATACCTTTTACCAATTCAAAATCAGTTTTATTTAACAGTTTAAATATTAAAAATTGCAAATCATTAGTTATATTTTTTATGGGTAACAAAATATGTGATTCATTATCACTTTTTTGTGGCAGAAGTTTTTATAAATTATTAAATTTTAATAATTTAAAAATACGTCTGCCCCAAAAGTGATAATAAATAACCTATGTTGTTACCCCCATAAAATACACCTAACGATTACAATTTTGAATAGTTTAACTGTTAGAAAAAAGTAATTTTAAAATGCTGGTGTACATATCAAGGTAGAATTTTGTGCAAAATCTATGAGATTTTTTTTATTTTACCACTTGACTTTGGAATACCTTGTATCTGAGCATGCGCAGTACAGTAGTTATCACTGTTGGAATAAACTGTATCGCCACAAATTAAAGTGGACTAGAGTTAAGAAGAAATACTTCAAGGAAAAGACAAAAAACGGAATGGACCAACTAAAACCAAGTTAGTAAATCCAAAAAGGCCAGTTGAGAAACCCAGTTGACCAATTGAGAAAAACCAGTTGTAACAGTTGATAAACCAGTTGATAAATTGAGAAAAACAGTTAACCAGTTGACGAAACCAGTTAAACTAGTTAACAAACCAGTTGAATAGTTGACAAAACCAGTTGACTAGTTGACAAAACCAGTTGACCAGTTGACAGACTAGTTGAACAGTTGACAAAACCAGTTAACCAGATAACAAAACCAGTTGTACCAGTTGACAAACCAGTTGAACATTTGACAAACCAGTTACCAGTTGACAAAACCAGTTGAGCAGTTGACAAACGAGTTTATAAATTTAGTTGACAAACCAGTTAACCAGTCGACAAAACCTTTTGTACCAGTTGACAAACCAATTTAACAGTTGACAAAACCAGTTGACCAGTTGACAAAACCAGTTGTACCAGTTTAATCAGTTGAATATCTGTTTGACCAGTTGAAAACTTTGGACAAGTTACCATTTCCAACTGGTATCAACTGGAATTTTTACCTGAGACCAACCAAAATGTAAAAGCAAATGAACCACGAGTGTTTTGTTTCGTTATTATGGAGTCTATAACATGGTTAAGGATTCCAGAATATAACCAAACGACTCATTGAAAATGCATTTTAGGTAGATGGTTTTAAAACTATGTAATAACTAAAACCAATAAAACACCATATATTTGTTTGTATGTTACTGTTTTTTATTTTTTAAATATATAACAACAGAGTTGGACATACGAGTTTCTTGTTTGGGACCCACTGGAAACTGGTATTGAGTGTATTCACCTACAACAGCAAAGTATATGGATACCCGATATTGTACTTTTGCAGAAGTATGTAAAATACAGATTATTTTGGCCTATTTATTTATGATTTTTTTCAGAGATTATCCGATTCTTTCAAAAGAAACCCGCATTTAATTTAATTCATTTGATTCCATCAATTTATACCACCCTTTGTATATATGTTTTGTTTAATATTAAAACAAGGAACTGTTAAACAGGACTTAACATATATATTAGGTAAGTTAGGTCTATCGTATAATTGTAAAATTTTAACTGACCTGACTGAAAATGTCAGTGATTATTCCGCTTTGATCTTAATCGAAACTGTCATCTTAAATGGCGGTCGCATGTAGTAGGCCTGAGTACTTCGTAAAAGTGAATCAGTAAGTGGGCACCGTCGCGACGGTCGACGCGTCGTTGTCTGAGCCATATCACCTCCTTAAACGTCTAATGAACCGAGGCGCATGCACCAACTTTGTGTCCGTAGACACAAACACCCTAACACTTTTAAAGTTGAACCTTGGTCTATACAAGACCTCAGTATACATCATCTATACAAATGACCACATCCAATTCATGGTTCAAACTGCGCAAGTCTGTTACTAAGTTTAAGTCAATTGAATCACACAAAACGTGTATCGGATGCCATGATACCGTGATTAGATTTACTTTATTATGGTTCGTAAAATTCAAGATAATATTAAGAAGGAATTGCATGCAAGTTTAGATTATTGACGTTTCGCCGGCTCTTATCAAGGCATAATCATCATCGTCAAGTATCCAAACTTGGAAGTAATAATCTATTTACAATCTTATTAACAAAATCTCTTTAACTTATGCTCTGACCTTGACAACACACAATGTGAAATGTGAAAATGCTTATGAAATGTCGTACAAGTACAGTATAATACTACACGAGCCTCTGCATTCCAAGACAGCGCATCGTCCCATTGTATTCCAAAAAATATTAAAATTTAAATGAATAATACTATATCTTATTTTTCTTATTATTCTAGCGTTGACAAAGATCACACCTACTTTTTAAGTAGACTGCCTGTTGATGTATGTTATAATGGAAGCATTTATCTTTCATCGATAGCCATCTTGAAGACCTTTTGCCATATCGATATAAAATATTATCCAAAAGACAGTCAGACTTGCCAGTTAGAATTCATTTCTTGGACATACGATGTAAACGAACTTGATTTTTCTACAGCTGAACCAAATTGGAATCAAACACTGGAATTTGTCGAGAATGGAATTTGGCAATTACAAGATGTTGATGGAAAACGAATATTTCATGATTATGCAACTAATTCCTATGCGGGTTTAAGATATTCCATCCATCTCAAACGGAGGAAAGAATTTCAACGGTATTTTTACCTGGTTCCGTACTACTTATGCTCATATCTGATCTGTTTTATGTTCTTAATGCCAGCTGACTGTGGAGAGAGGATATCATATGGAATCACTGTGCTGCTTGCGGAGATTGTGTTCAATCAACTTATTGTTTTATCGTTAGCTCCAGTTGGTGATAACACTCCTCTTATTGGTAGGCCTAATCTTATTCGTTTCTTAAATATGTAATTGTAACTTGAAAATGGCCACCAAATTACCAAAATTAATGTTTAAATTTACTTGCCCATATATCACCAAATTTAAGAACTTGAGGATAGAAATAAGTCTATTTAAACATTTTACAGCAAACATTTTAAACTAAAAATGACCAAATTATAGTGGCTTCCAGCCTTTTGATGTTTTGTTTTTGCTATTTTTAGTGTCATGGTCATAGCCCTAGATTTCTTTTCCAAAATAAGCAAGCTGTTTTCAAAATCATTTTTAAATTAATTTTTAGGTACATCTTTAAAGTGCATTTTCACTTGACAATGACCACAAAATCATTGAAATTAATTTTAAAATCGACTTTATCATAAAATTTTAGTATACCTTAAGGTTATATTTCTCAACTTATGCCTATGACTTAAGAAATATAAATAAATGTATATAACAAGATATCTACCCGGTTAAGCAACCAACGAATGAAATAACTTGACTGACAAGTATTACTCAAAAACTGCCTAGTAACTCTGAAACTAATGGTACTATAACATCTGAAAAGAAAACATATTAAACGTAATTAAAACACTAACTACAAAGGGGAGCACCCGATTAAAAAACTAACTTACCTACTAACCACAGTGGCTGATTTAATGATAAGCGGTGTGGGGAGGGAGTGGAGTGGGCATTAACAGGCTTAAACCCT
Source organism: Nesometra sesokonis (assembly GCA_025631205.1). Classification (NCBI taxonomy): domain Eukaryota; kingdom Metazoa; phylum Echinodermata; class Crinoidea; order Comatulida; family Antedonidae; genus Nesometra; species Nesometra sesokonis. Next base: position 13,036 of record JAOTQE010060759.1, on the reverse strand, counting down.
TGAAATTGGAAAAAAAATTTTTGGCTTTAATGACCATGGGCTAATGGGGAAAAATAGATTAACAGTGCCTCTGTATATAGCGACTACTAAATTCAAAATTCGACCTGTTATTAGAATTTTTATTTTTTTTGCTTGTCAATACTGATGTTTTTTTATGTTAAAGACAATAATATGTAATCAATTCCATAATTAATAAATGACTCAACTTTCATTTTTTACTTATCCCTCCTTTGTCTTGGCTCCGCCACATTATTACCGTACCCGAAAGGTCCACTAATCAACTAATAAATACGTGTAGTGCGTGCTCCTGGCGACGTGGTGTGCGCTGTCGAGGATATATAATTATTTTCTTTTGCTTGTTATTTATTTATTTTTTATTATATATTTTTTATTTATATTATATCTCAATCATTATTTTTTCTTTTCTTTAGTTAAGATAATAAATAGTTAAGATGGTGGATCAAACAAAAAACCACTATGGTTTACTGATCTTCTTTTCCTTTGTTGCATTGTTCTCAATTAAGAATGACCTATTTTATCAATAGCCTATTATTTTGTATTAACCTAGTAAGTTGATTTCGCTTTAAAAATTATCATATTTGTTGTGTTTTATGCTTCATCTAAAAAAAAATAAATTTGACTTGATTTGATTTGATACCAAATTCGGGATTTAAGCCCAACCACGACCCGCCAACCCTCCACCCCCATCTCACAATCCTGGATCCGTCCTTTTGAGTAACTTTGTATAGAACCTAGTCTTGGTTCAAGCCGTGATACGGTTTAATTTGTGAAAAGACAATCAAAAACACAAGCAGTTGGATTGTCATACCTTTCTTTTTTGACGCCAAAACGTCATCCCCTGGGGTGTACTTCATTGAACAATTAAAATATAAAATAAAGCCTCGGGGGAAGTTAAACCTGATAACGACTGTCACGAGTAAGCAGCGCTTTAAAATAATTAAAACAATAAAAAAGTTAAAGTATATCAAACAGTACGTTCAAACTTTAAGAATGTTTGATTTTTCTGTAAATGAGTTAAAAATAAAGTAAAATATAATACCACTATTGTCTATGAAGGTAACAGAATTCAAAGTAAATAGTCAATTTCCCTGGAGAAAGTTGCAGCTGTGGCTTGTAGGGCCTACCATTAAGCAACTTTGTACACTGATAAATCTCCTTGGAATCTCACCAACTTCACGTGCTAAAAATACTGTTCTTTGCCAAATTTCAACAATAAAATAATTAATTTCTAGTCAATTAACTCAAATTACATTTGACTATTTTATACGAATTATTGACGACCTTTGCTTGTATTTCAGGCAAAATAAAAGGCATATTCATTGGTTTTACCACCCAAACCTATTCTCAAGTAAAGTTAGGCCCCTATAATATAGATGTCTCCGTGTTACTTGTTTAGTTACAGTGACACTCATACGACGCATTTTAATTTAATTTAAAACCCCTTTATTCAATCAAACAAATAGTACAAAGGAGAACATGCACAACCTAGGCCAATGTTCATTAAAACTATTTGCAAGGTATCGGCAGTATCAAGAAAAATTAAAACATTAAAAAAAAAAAACTTTAAAATTTAAAATTTATGATATAGGTACTGTATAGCATAATTGATATAGCCTAGACCAACAAAGACCCCAAAGATCAACATACAGACATTTTCAATTTGGTGGATTCGCAGTACGGTGCGCCACCTATCCGTTGCAGCGGAAGGCCGAACTCCTCAATGCCTTATGGGAAAAGGTCGACATCGACGAAAGGTGAGCTGGCGCCCGGAAGGCCTTCACATTCGAGCTGCCCATCCCGCATATTGTGCTGTCAACCGTCTAAGACTAAAGTAAACAAAACATCCTGTATATTTTCTTTCGATATTGAGACCATTTCCGTTGAACTCTTTCTTCGGTTTTGTCAGCCCGAAGTTAGAAATCGGCCTGTCCGCGGCAATGATAGGTGACGCACCGTATTGTGAATCCACCGAATTTGACTATTAGATGAACAAGTAGCATATTAATCGTAATGGAAACCGACCAACCATTTAACTAACCAATCCAGGAGCAAAGGACATCACTAAAACAGATCCCTGCGGGGACCGTGGTTCCTATTTAACTTATTTGTTCAGTTTGGAAAATTCCTTTGTAAGATTTTTTCCTGATGTTTGAAATATGCATTTAGACTCTATTGCTTGCATAACCTGTCAACTTGGCTTAATGCAGTGCAGAACACGAAGTAGTTACCATGACAAAACAAAACACTCTCTTAGTCGAAGTTGTTAGTAGACAGGGCAGATTTTACCACAGGGAAAGGATTTGTCACGTGACTGAAATTATATTAATATTTTGGTATATACTATTGTTCAAATGTATTTAAAAAAAACTAGGACATAACTATATGGAAAGTAACGTTCATGTGCTTACAAACTATTGTCACTTGAGCGTAACAGAGTCACACACACCGTAACCTTGAAAGACGACTGGAAAAGTTCATATTGTTATATAAGGAACCAATAAAAACCTGCTGGCTAAATTGCAAACCAATTGGTGTATTATAACTTGAAAAAATTGCAGATTAAAATTAGTGGGTACCAACCGACTTATAGAGTAAAGTAAATCGATCTTAGGACCGCGTCCAAAAATCAAGCTGCAATGTTAATACTTATCTTACTTTTATGTAAACAAGAACGAAAGCTCAGGTCCACGCTTTCACTGCGATTTTGGAGTGTAAAAGCCGTTTTTTATTAATTACTGTACCACTAGTGAGATACATCACATTAAAAATGTAAAGATGTTTTAATTCCATGTTTAACTTTTGGACAAACCAATTAATTTTACTGACCTGACTGACAGTTTCGGACACCTTGTCCTTGTCCGGTGTCCTTCTTCAGAGTGACGGCTCTGTTGTTAAGCAATCCGATCACCGGTAGGTGGCGGTCATCTAACCACAGGGTCGTAAACGTGACTTAGTAAGTGGGCCTCTTCATCTCTGTTCATGGTCTTATCTCCTCTACGTCTGATCCATATGGCCTCTTTGATGCGTCTGGTGGTTTCATCATCTGCTCTGTCTATCATCTTGTGGCGATTCTAGTCAATAATGTGATTTTCTTTTACGGCGTGGTCCGCTATGGATGATTTGCTTATTTCAGATTGGGTGTACTTACGAGACTGGCGAGTATAATTCTTCCTCTGTTGTTGTACTTTTTCCGTTTCCTTGTGATGTTCTTTGAGTGTTATCCCCAGTGTTCTCCCAGTCTCCTCAATGTACAGTATGTGCAATTACAAATGGTATTTCATACACACAGTTAGTTGTTGCTTTACTCTCCACTCGGTCTTTTGGTCTTACAAGTATTTTCCTGAGTGCAGCTCCCACATGGTATTTCATACACACAGTTAGTTGTGGCTTTACTCTCCATTCGGTCTTTTGGTCTTACAAGTATTTACCTGAGTGACAAATGGGTTTTCATAGCTGTGTTAACAATGCTTGGATGGAAAATTAGCTAAAAACTGTTTTAAATATTTAGAATGTTCAAACGTACGCACTATTTTTTCTTCTTAACTTAGAAATAATATTAAAAAAATGTCGTTGCCCGAAGCGGGAATGAGACTTTAGCTTTATTAAAACAGTCGTGTTAAACAACTATATTTTTAACCGACCGCGCTACTAAGCGTGTGGTACCTCCAGTTGCGTTTCTGATTTTATGGGTCTAGGGGACACCCTGGGTGTAACTTTAAAAAAAGGGCAAAGAACGTTAGTTGAGAATGGGGTCTAATTGATGTGTTGAATGTTTGTGTTTTAATTTTGTGGGTGTAAGCTCAACGATCATTTCCTGTTCTTTTACGAAGAACACGACAATGTACCAACATTTCTTCACTTTAAAATGTGATACATAAATCTACGTCAATTACAGTATCAATCATAAACTGACAATATAACAGAAAGCCTCTAATAAATATATCACATTTTAAAAATAATGAAAAAAATAAAAACATCGAAGTTGCTTTAGTCTTCTGATCGTCACACATGGAAACATGACTATATAGATGTTGATTGGTGTACTTAATTGGTACCGATCATATCTGATGAATAGACCCCTGAACATTGGCATTGGGCAGGCAATCTCAAAACCAGCTATTTTTATTTTTTTCTGTTCCAAAAGGTTCCGTTTTAGGACCAAGGTGGTTCAGAGTTTATATCTACCCAATTCGTAAAATTATTAGAAAATTTAATCTCAACTATCATTTTGCCGATGATACTCAAATTTATTTATCTTTTAATCCTACCATAACACATAGTGAACTAACGATTGTGTTGCTTGAAAAAATGCTTTACAGAGCTTCGTGTTTGGATGGCAAATATGTTTTATTAAATGAACGATAACGAGTTGTTTCTAATATACCGTTTCATTACAGAAACCTTCATAAATTTACATTGGCTGCCTGTAAAATTAAAAATTCTTTTCAAAATATTACTGTTATAAAAAATAAAAAGTGCTGCCATACAATAGACTCTTTAAAAATGTTTAAAGTCCTATCTTTTTGCTAAGGCATACAATTTAGTTTAACTCATAAAACTAACTGAACTTATTTCTGCCTTGAGCACTTTTATGGTATGTGTGCTCTACAAATTATATTGTTTCTTTTATCTGTGTTGCTCCTTCGTTTGATATAAAATAAATCTCGTCATTATATGAAACTAAGACACATTGGTAAACTATAATACGATACATATTATACAATTTGTAATCATAATAAAACCTAATAATGACGTAAGTATAGCTCTGACATTAAAATACCTATTGCTCTTGGATGTTTTCCACTCTTAAATTGAGCAATTGTAACTTTTGCTATACAGATTAAATGATTGATTAAGTTTTTTTTGTTTTATAATTTTTATCTTTATCAAAATTATGAAAACCAAATAAGACATGTTTCATTGTAAGTTTTATATTATAACCGGCCTTTTTTTAGTATTATCTTTTCTGTTTCTTTCCAAATATGTTTTATGAAACTACAATAAAATATGAAATGAATTATCGTATCTTCTTTTTCTTCTGTACAATGCGTACATTTTGCTACAATCAACAATTTTCATTTTTAAGCAACGTTCTTGACGACTAACAGTTGTTTAAGATTTTCCAGTTGATTGAGAACAATTTTGAGTTCCTATGATATGAACTTGAAGTGCCCTATACAATTTCCCAGTCTATTTTCTCAAAAAAGTCTCCAAAATGCTTGAGCAGTAGGGTGTTCAAATATCTTGTTGATCAGGAGTCTGCGAACGACTTCAGATGTTACGTTAGCTAAGGTAATACATTTTTTTAGCTTCATGACAATATAAATATGATTCTAATTGTTTACCTATAGTTTCTTATCTACAATTAACCAATCTTTAGGAATTGCATTTAAAAATTTGAAGTATTGCATTACTACTGATTCTTTTCTATGTAATATTTTCACAATTTCGTTAAATAATTTTATTCTTCCATCGCTATTATATAAATCACGCATGTTTTTGTTAACCCAATCTTTATAGTAGAGCGAGGATCCTTTGTATTTTATTTTATCGTTCCACCAAATTATTTGCGAGCATGGGTTTATTATAGGTTTAATAAGAATATCCGATGCAGAATACAACGCTACTAAACAGTTTCCATAGAACGTATCCAAATTCATCTTGCTAGCCATCTTTTTTGTGTCACCGCTTGTACAATTTAATCTGAGGGCAGCACTCATTAGACAAACTTTGTTTATGTGAAAGAATGGGACGTTCTTCCATGCGGCTAGTTAATTTTTGTTTTTTCTTTTCAATAAATTGATTCTAATGTCATAGATTGTGCTCTGAATATAGACCATACCGAATCTTCCTTTGAATAAATCACCAATAATTGTTTTTCTTTGACTTTATCGTGTTTTGACCCCCATACAAATTCGAAACGACTAATTTTAATCTGTTCAAGAACTTTAGGGGGAGGATCAAAATGTAACAAGAGTTTGAAAAATCAACAGTGATTTAACAACAGTAATTTTACCTACAATTGTTAAATTTCTCCTCTTCCAGTTACTTTTTATTTTATAAAGTGTATTTAATCTCGGATACCAGATTTTGTATAACTCATTAGCAAGTATTGAAGATGAAGATGCCGAGGGCTTTTTTATTTTCATCTTTTTCTTTCCAATTGATTTGTTCAAAGTTGACATCTTCTATTGTGTCTTTTGTACAAAACGAAAACATTCCGTTTCTCCTTTATTTAACACAAGCCCAGAGCAATTAGTAAATAAATCAACAGTCTTAAGCGCTTTTCAGCAGATTTTCTGTCGGATAGAAATAACGTAATTTCATCAGGGTACATGGAAATTGTTGCCTTTTGTATCGGATATTCTTTACATGGTAGCTCAATTCCAATTATCTGGTTATCCTGCTTAATTTTTAATGAAAGTATTTCTAATCCAATTATAAATAGTGGTCCACACACACACACAAAGTGGACATCCCTTTGACGAACACCTTTTTCAACGTTAAAAAACATGATTTATATAACTTTCGTTTTGGTTAAAAATAGTTTCGATCCATTTAATAAGTGATTCACCTAGACTAAATGATTTCCGGGCGCATAAAATGAAAGATCTGTTAATGCTATCAAATGCTTTTTTGTAGTCAAGAAAAATGACTGATGCTTCATTATAGCTATTACGTTGTATAATTCTAATAAATATAAGTACATCTTCGGTAAATGTAATATTTTGTCCAATAAATCGCCCTTTGACAAAACCAGTTTGATTTGGGCTAATAATTCTTGGAAGGATCGGTTGTAATCGTAAAGCGAGTGTTTTATTAGCAATCTTATAATGTGTGTTTAGCAATGATAAGGGTCTCCAATTATTTAATTCTGAAGGATTGCCACTACCCTTATATGATAAACTAGGGACACTTCGCCTTTGCGTCGATGAAAGAGAACCCGTGTAGTAGGCTTCATTGAGGCTATCAGTTACTAGATCACCAATTATCTCCCAGAATTTTTTTGGTAGAATTATATTGTTAGTCCATCTAATCCTGGACTTTTATCATTATCCATGGACATTAGTGCCTCTTTACATTCAAGATTTGTCAGTATCCCTTCACATGACTTCTTGTCATTTTCACATAAAATAGGTATATATAATCCTTCTATAAATTTGTCATATGTATCATCTACATTCAAAGTATTCGTAATTGGAGCTAAATATAAATTTTCATAGTAGTTTACCTGTTATGTGAGTATGTCGTTTTGCTCATTAATTTCGATACCATTTTCATTTAGTAAAGATATACATTTATTTTAGCATTCGATTTTTCTAAACCTGAAAAGTATTTTGAGTTTTTCTCACCATGTTCGTGCCATTTATATTTTGACCGAATAATTGCGTCCTTTGCTCCGTGTCCAAGCGTAAGTTCATAATCCCTAACTACATTTTTAAATTCGTTTTGAATTTTTTTATTTTCTTCATTTTTTTGCCATTTTTGTTACTAATATTTAATTTGGTTTTCTGTTTTTCTCAGGACATTTCTCTTTATTTATCTCTGGTTAGGCAGTAACTTTTCGAGAAATCTCTAGTATTTTGCTTTTGCAAATGTCCCATTTTGTTTAATTTGATTTAAATGCTTTAGAGTTTATGTACTTTACAATTTGATTGATACCTTCTTTGTAGATTTGTTCATTAATAACACTGTTATTTAGTTAAAAAAATTGCCCTTTAGTAATCTTGTTATTCTTAAACTTTATCTCAACACAATCATGGTTAGATCTAGGTAGGAAGGCAATAGTGCATTCATTTACATGTCTAGATACCGATTGACTTGTGAAGAGAATTTATTCTAAGCGGCTTTTTTAGCAACTGTTTTTTCCAAGTATAAGTTTTGGAATTTGGGTTAAGCTTTCTCCATATAGCTCAAGCCTATCAATAATCAATTTCAAGTTAATTGCGCTTTTATTCGAATCTGCTCTATTTAGTTTTAGATTGATCGAAACATTAAAATCACCGTCAATAATTATATTTTCCTACCAAATCTGTTTATCTGTTACAGTTCTTTCAATCTTGTTAAAGAGTGCATTTCTATTTTTTACGTCATTTGGCGCATATATGCTCCAAATGCTGAGGGATGTGTCCTTAATTTGACAATGTATGCCAATGAATCTTCCATCCTCATAATCAATTACTTTATCTATAACCTTGGCATTAGAAGTTTTATTAACTAGTATTACTAATCCTTTATTATGTTCTGTACCAGGAGTAAATATAACTTCACCCTCCCATTGTCTACTCCAAAGATCGATATCTGTAATCGCACAATATGCTTCTTGTATAAGGATAATGCCATATTTCTTTTTTTTTTAAGAAATGGAAAAGAGTTCTTCTTCTGCTATTATTTCTTAAACCTCTGACATTTGCCGTGACAACTTCTACAACCATAACTGATTTTTATTTATTTATTTGTTATTTTATTTTTCTTAAACAAGCTTAATTCGTTGTGGACTTTTAACGATTCTTCTTGTGTGGGTTCGATATATCGTCCACTTTCTCGGGCGTCAGATTTTTACTTTTTTCTCCAGGTTTTGTTTTGTTTGATTTACCCGACGGTGTGACGAATTTCGTGATTTCAATTTGGCGATTTCCGTTCGGTCCTTTCGCTTTGGATCTTTCGATCGTCTTAGTTTGCGTTTTTGGAGTTGGCGCTTTAACTTGCCTCATTCGCTGGTAGTGTTTTAATTTTCCCAAGAGTGTCACTCAATACAATACAAATTTTATTATTATTATCATTGTTATTTTATTATTAAAACTTGCCATCAACCTCATCATCCAAGAAATTTGTGGATGTTTCATCTAAAGTATTTTGTACAGTTTTAGCAGGAAAATAAATATTTACAGGCATTTATAACGAGGTTTTTGTTTCATCTTTGATTGTCTCTTAACCTAATCCATATCCGCCCTTGTAGACATTCAACAAAGAGATTATCATTCCCTAATTATCCTTACTTTGAAAATAAATGTGTAGGCCTATACAACATTTTCATTTTATATATTTTTTTCCTAACAGGACATTTTTTTCTGACTGTCATCGTCGTTAACGTAGCTTGTTTACTGATCGAATGCTTATTTCTTGGGAAAGAAAATGGCTGTGTAGTGAAGTTGTATAAAAAATTACGAAATTGTTGCAAGAGAAATTGTTGTAATCAAGAAGCAAGTTGCAAGTGTAAATGTAATCGAGAAGAAAGTTGCAAGTGTAAATGTAATCAAGAAGCAAGTTGCAAGTGTAAATGTAATCAAGAAGCAAGTTGCAAGTGTAAATGTAATCGAGAAGAAAGTTGCAAGTGTAAATGTAATCAAGAAGCAAG
>JAOTQE010060748.1:0-18694 GCA_025631205.1 Nesometra sesokonis | reverse complement strand
TATATATTTCTTCAAAATAAGCAAGTTATTTTTAAAATCAATTTTTTGTCATTTTTCAGGTGACAATGCATCTTTAACGGTTTTAATTTTTGTTTTATTATGAGTCTGACGCCATTTTCTTACATTATGTACAATGTTTGTACAAGTCCAATGATGAATCGTTCGAGTAAAGCTCAGTCCACACTATCAAATTTATTTGACAAAAAAACTTTCACATGCCTATATATGGTCATGTTGATGTCACCATGACCATACATAGAAATATCATTACCATATATGGACAAGATCAAAGTTTTTTGTCAATTAAGTTTGATAGTCTGGACTGAGCTTAAGAAAACGTCATTTTATCCTTTCATCGTTGATCGTACCGTCGTAGTTGTTCTGTCAGATTTTCTTTGACAAAAAAAACCCCTTAAACCCATATATAGTAAGGATATGTCCATATATGGTCATGTTGTGATGACCTCAAGACCATATATAGGCATGGGCCTAGGCCTATCAAATTTTGTCAAAAAATTGATAATCTGGACTGAGCTTTTCTTTGTACCACACCAAGTAGGCTACTGTAATTTGTTAAATTATGCTGTATAAGCCTAAGAAAAAAGATCATTTAAACACAAACCGTTAATATATAGGCCTATAGTGCTTAAGATACTGGTGAATAGGCCGGCACAAATTTTAATCTTAAAATATTCGTTGTACTTTTATTCTTTATTCTTTATTCCAACATATTTATACAGGATAACAAATCGGGAAGAATCTAAAACCAGTTTTACATATGGTCCTGTAAGCGTTAATTAATTATGACAGCACACATAATAATTAAAATTGGTAAGACTAAAACATTTAATTAAACTACAACTAATTGACAATAATAATAATAATATATAACAATATTGCTGAACTTACCTATATGAGATTAAATTTATTGACACGGATCTTAAAAAAATAATTAATTAAAAATAGATAGTCGTATAAAGAACAAATAAGCAGAAAAACTGTATTATATAAAAAGGTATAGGCCTATATGTACTTAAAATTAACTTTCAAAAAAATGTATTGATATAGATTTATATTTACAATTGTCTACTGTAATAACCTATAAAATAGACAATTTTTATAAATAGCCTACAGCCTTTGTTCTTTACGTTTCGTTATTTTAGCATGCTCTTTTATAATTTTAAAATCATTTCCTTGCCTTTTCGTTGTACTTTCTTTCTACTCTGAAATTCGGTGTAATGTTGTCTATTGTTAACGGTAGTTTTAGGGATTTTTTTTAAATTAACACTTGCTAACTGAAAACCTGAACAAAATAATTAATAAAGTAGAAGGTAGGGCTAATAGAAACTAGGATTATAAAATACTTAACAGGCCACGCATGTTTATTTTTATTTTTATTTATCAGTGTTGATTTATAAAAATAATATCCTATCTGATTGTATTTAACATTTTAAATAATAGAAATTTGACGTCGTGTTATGACCATAAGTGAACCACTCAATTTGATTTTATTGAAGTTTAATGAACTCTGGTTTGCTTCATAAGTTTGATTGTTGACATCAACTAATGAATATAACGTTTTGACCTTCATAAACTCGATGAACGTCTCGGGCCACATTTTCCTTCCACAATTCATTATTGTTATTATAGAAGACACTTATTGTTTGATTTTTTAAATTAATGTGTGATACAACATAATATTACTGTATTAATTTGAAGATGTGTTGTCACTTGCAAAATAAAGCTCTGAAATCAATGATAGTGTCAATTTCCCCCACTTGGATTTTGAAGAGAGATAATTACAATTAATAATGCCTAATGTTATTGGTAGTGAAGGAGATAAATTAAATTCTTGTTAAAGAACACATTTTCAAAAGTTTTTTTTGACTAAATTAAGTAACTGTAAATCCGTCTCACTCTCCTTACAAATGAAAAAAAAACATAGTTGACATATTATGTCTAAGTTGTAACATCGAACATAAACATACGAGAAAAAAAAAACGTTTTTGAATTTCAGTTTTGTGTATTTGAACACTTTAGGCCCACATTAATTTTGCATACCGGTATTTTGCATCAGTTAGGCTAAACTACGGTACAGTATGCCTACCCCCGAAAGCCTGGCCCCAATCCTATATCGTATCGCTTGTCAGTGTAAGATTTAGACTTAATAAAAAATGTTTAAAAAAATGTTTAAATAAAATAATAGGCCTACCGATAGGAGTAGGCCTATATAATCTTATGTTGCAAGTTATTTTGTGGTAATTTTACATCTTTAATAGGCCTAATAATTATGTTGTTTACATCTTTAATAGGCCTAATAATTATGTTGCTTTATTTGAGAGAATGTAGAAGTAAATTCGTCATTGAATCGTGTTTATTTTGGATGTTATTACTCCTAATAATACCAATCGGACACGCTCATAATACTTACCTTAAAGCAACCCACTCTATTGGGAACAGGCCTAACCCACCCTAAATCTTAATCCTGAATGTCCGACTACTACCGTACTCTAGGGATACTAAACTATACACAAAACGATATTCAAATCAGTCTTTTCCGTACACGTTTTTTATGATACCGAGCAAAGATGGTATATTTCTAGAAAAAAAAACGACGCCGTCCGGGTTTCTTTTTTTTCTTTTAAGAAGGCGGACGTATGTTTTTTCTAGTTTATATATGTGTTACTTTTGCATTAGTCATTCATTTCTATGAATTGGTGACGCGAAAAACTGAGCTGGGATGCGTTAGACCCTGTTTGCAAGTGCCTAGATTTAGCTTTAGTAACAGTACAGTAATCCACTACCGGTACTCCAATTCGGATAGGAACCTACACTAAATCCAAGAATAGTAACCCAGTGTTACTATAAGAAGCTTTTCATTAGGCCTAAATAAAGCACATTTCTGTTATTGTTCAATGCAATAAAGACATTCTTGATGATAACATAATTTATGTCGAAATATTGAATCCTGTCACGATGACGTGTATCTCATTGTTTGGAGTATTCATATACTTTGCACTAAAGACACTATACTGTAGAATAATATACTAAAAACTCGGCTAATCACTCAACGCCGTTATACATATCCGACCGGACTGTCCTAGATGTACACTGCACAAAATAATGTGTTATATACAAAACACTAATTTTACTTCCATCCGTTCCTTAGGGTTGTATGGCCTATAGAGAAATGTGTGTCGTATCTTGACCCCTTGGTTTAATTCGCTGGAGCAGACACCACTGCAAATGTATAAAATCTGTTTTTCGACATGATTAACGCCACTTTCGCCCGGGAAAAGTGTTGAACAGTTGGTTAAAACTATTAATGACATTCCAGTACACGGACAGTTGGCGTTTATAGTACGTTCTCGTATTAATACGTTTTAGTTAATAACCACATTCAATGTGTACTACAGAGAAATAAAAAGTACAACACTGAAAATGTCATTAGATGTACGTGTTCTGTAGGCCGTACTCCCACAGTGTTAGATTCAGCAGTCGTTTGACAATCCTTTTTTAAAGGATGATCATCGTCAACACCACCACCACCACCACCATCGTCGTCGTCATCATCATCATCATCATCATCGTCGTCGTCGTCGTCATCGGCACTATCATCGTCATCGTCTTCGACACCATCATCGTCATCATTATCCAAGGAAATGTTTTTATTTTAAAGTATTGATTAGCAAAAATTGCTAATAATAGGCCTACATTTTAATGCTATGAATATAAGGTTTAATATGATAATTTGATGTGATCCATGCCTAAAATTGTGATGCAAATGTTCATTTTTGTGTAGCGTTTTTCCACGCTACACTGGCGAAAATGTTCCCTCATCATCATCATCACCGTCGTTGTCGTCATCATCATCGTCGTCGTCGTCGTCATCACCATCATCACCATCATCGCCATCATTTTCATCGTTATCATCGTCATGTCATTGTCCTAGTCGTCATCACAATAATTAGACCTATCATTACCTTCTAAGTTAGCGTATTTGCTGTCTGAAAATTACATTGTTTCTCTTTAAACTACTTCAACTGGCCTGTTTATTAAAATGTTTTCGTTTTAAATCAATGTGGTTTTATACAACAAACATACGATACGGTGTGGTACGCTTATAAATTATTGCAATTTTAATTAAAACTATTTGGTGGAATTTGTTTTTGAAAATTTATAATTTTTAGTTTCTATTAACATTTTAATGACAATTTCCTACGAAATTGATGCCGACTTCTATGGATAATTATGTAAGTAATTATGAGTTAATGTAGATTAGGTTTTGAATACCGAACTTGCTGTTAACACTTACCGGTACTTGTGAAAGTACGGTAGGCCTACAGTATTTCGTTATTCACACGGTTACATAGCGCTTTCCTAATCGGGTCCCATTAGTCTTCTTAGGCCTACTTTAATACAAACTAAAATCATGATCGTAGATTACAGCTAGTTGTGTTGTATTGCCTATGTACTCTGTGCTGAAATAACTTAATTATTGCCAACGGAATAAAGAAGATAAAAAATGGGTTTAGATTAATTTATGTAAATGGTTTCTGACAGCCAATTACCTGAAGAAAAATGCAATATTAACGTAACTGCATTATGTGAATATGCTATGTTGCTGTATTATTTGAAGTTGATAATAATTTTGAAATAATCGTAGGAGAGAGAACCTTAATTGTGTTGTTTATGTGCTGTCTGTGTATGAATTAAAACCCTCTAAATTATTGTCTACGTACGGTTCGAATTTGAACGAAAACTTCAGGAAATAACAAATTCTTGACATTTATATAGGCCTATACTGTGAAGTTGATACTCATTATTACAAACCTATATTGAAAACTGACATTTAAAAATTGTGAATATATTTAATTTTATAAAGCCGTTTGGAAATGTGCTTTTTGTAGCCGAAACTCGATATAATGTTTAATTGAATAGAGAGAAGTTATCAAACGAATTTGACATTTCAACGGAATAGACACCGCTTGGATATGAATTAAATGATAATGTTATCCAGTAATATCTACTTAATAGTCATTATTTATTACCCTGGCCACTGGGTGATATTAATAACCAAGTAGAACACAGAACGTTAAACTGTGCTAATGGCTTTTACACAGACCCATGCAGGGTGTACGGACGTAACGCGACTAACTAGGTTTCTGATCCAACCGTAGTCATTAGACAGTGGTATGCTTAAAATCAGAACGATCATTAAACAGCAGTTCAACTTTAATATTGGCGTAGACCGACCTTTGTTTTATTTATTTTATTTTATTTGTATAGAATTTTAAAATATTTTCTACCTTAGTTCGATTAGGCGTATTCCGCCATATGACAACAGGAGGATCAGAGATGAGACCATTAATTATTTTTAGCAAATTTGTTTTGTATAGAGTCATTTGTTTGACAACTGATTTATTATATATTTTTAAGATAGGCCTGTTTTCGTGTCATTTTTATAGATGACCAGATGACATTAAGCTCTGTGTTCAGTACTCATGTACCTAGTTTTATGCTCACTCCAACCATTCGCCAAGCCGCCAATGGCTACTAAAATTCTCATTTGATTAATAAAAATGACTTCTTTCGCCAAATTGGCTAAATGAAATCCCCCCCCCCCAAAAAAAGCTGTCCATTTTGTTGCTATTGTCGTTTTATACATTGGCTAAACCATATATAATTTGGCTAAAAATGTCGGCAACATTTATCCAGTGTGGGTAAGGAAAAATAGACCCTAGACTGAGCGAAGATAGTTAATCCCAGAATTGTGTTCACTGGCCATCTTCAGCTAGCAATGCATTCATAAATTTGAACAATGGTTTTGTAGGGAATGTTAAATTTAGTCTTTTGATGGCATACAATCGGAGCATTTTCAATTGTTTTTATATTATTAATTCCATAAGCGTGTTGGTGCTCATGTTTGACATAATCTGATCCATCAAATATTGTACAATGTCTTCCAAGTAGAGGCTGTAGTCATTGTTCCCGAAGCCGTAAATCTAGAATTGTAAAATGTAGTTTCAAACTGTCCACACGACTCAATGTTCCGTGTCATCAACTTTGCAGATTAAGTTATTTCATGGTATGAGTGCATTTACTACAGTTATGAACTGTATTGAATTAATTTACATTTTTACTGTATTTGCTTCAGTTGTGAACGTTTCTATTTTAAATTAATTTATTTATCTGATATTCTAAAACTTACTGAAATTGTCCACACGACTGGCTGACAGCTTGCTAGGCCGTGTCAACAGTTTCTCGGACCTTATATTACACCAAGTTGTTCCATGGGTGTTTTCATTCCAGTGGTAAACTGTATTTTCTTCGCTCACTCTTGGGTCATTTTTCCTTAGCCAAACTGGCTAATGGTTGCAGATTTGTTTAGCTGAATCATAAATTATTTAGCCCAATTTTTAAAAACGATAAAAATGGCCGCAAAATTGACATTTTCGGGGCTTTTCCTTTACCCAATTTGGTAAAAGAGGTCAGATTTATTTTAGGCAAATGAGAATTGCAGTCGCCATTGACGACTTGGCGAATGATGAGAGTGAGCAGAGTTCGGATACTCAATTGATATTTACTCCAGTTATGAACTTCTTTTTAAAATAGTGACAATACACATGCCTATTTTTTAAAATTCATTTTGAACGGTTTTTTTTATTCTGAGGTTAAATGTCATATTAATATTCCGATATTTTAATTGATTTAGTGTAAACGTTGTTATGAGTGTAGGCCCTTACTCCATTTGCGAATCCCAAGTTTTTTTTTTCCTTAGGGCTATGACTGTATTTGGCAAATCAGTCATAGGTCTAATATAAAACAAGTTTGTTCAGTTGTGAACTTCTTTCTTTTCAGTAAACTTGTTTCATATTATGCATGCATTTGCTCCAGTTCCCTCGTCATGCGTCGTTTCATTCATTAACTGTCCTGTTTCCTAAAACGTCTTGGGTTATCAGTTTGGATTGAGTGATATAATAATAATATTTGTCACTCACAGTACAGTGCAGTAATAATATTATTAAACATTAAGTTTGGTTTAGTTATGTACTTTATCGAGAATGTGAGCGAATTCTATACCGTTAGCAGGAAATAACGCCGTGTTCTACGCTGAAAAGGGCTTAACAGCTAACAGGCTACGTTTTATAGGCCTACATTAGGCTTATAAATAAATGTACCGTATACAATTGTAGAATTTTAGTGCAGAAGACCATATGTATTGCCTAAAATCCACCTCTGTGGTTCTAAAATATTTATGTTTTTTTTATTATGTTGAGTCAAAACCCCTAATGAAATAATGTTTACCCAACTAAACGTCATGGGGTAAATAATAGCTTAGGCCCTTAAACTAAATGATCATACACAACGAGGCCTGCTTAAAATTGGTATTAAAGAATTTATGAGCGGTGTTATCTTCATTCTGTCGTTTTATAACAATGTCTTTCTATTGTAATTATTGTATTTTTCTTTTGATAATGTATGAATTTCTCCATTTCTGTAGGTAGTGTGAAATAAATAAAAAATAGATTTTTCTTTGTTAAACATAAAAGTAAAAAATTAAAAGTATTTACAGTAATATTGTATCTTCGTTCTCTGTGCTACACGTCTAATTTTATACCACGTGTGATCGTAAATTATAGGCCTACCAACCCATCGCACAAATTAGTATAATACCATACCAAAGTCAATAGTAAAGTTAGGCGTAATCAACTGTTAATGATGTTGTTGACATAACGGTCACACAATGCATGTAACGAGTCGTGGATTTTCCTTTATTCGCCAACTTAAGCCTAGGCTAAGGTTTGTTTAAGATTCAATAAATCGCAGCACACGTGTCGTGTCGGGGTTTTATAGTACAAAAATATGCTACAGTACTTAATTCAGTCGAAATTAATACGGTACAGTGTTCTCCCAATAAATTGTCAAAAAAAAAAACATAACTTGACAGGCATAGATTTTGGGTGGTTTTTGGCCCTACCCCAAATAAAATAACTATAGGCCTCTGAGCATTCCTGTATTATCTGTAACACTAAAAAGGAAAGGATTGTTTAATAAACAATTTTTTTACTGGATTTTTACTGGTAAATTGTAATTTAATTTTTACCGGCGAATTTGATGGCTACAACCATACTACTCGGGAGAGGTCTGACGGTACTGTATGCTGGTTACGGTATCGCTTGCAACTTGCTCATTTGCTTTACAATACCGTTAGCCTATGCATTTTGTACCTTTTTTGCCCTCGTGTGTTTATAAATGTGCATTGTCCCCGAATTAGTGCCCCAATACATGACTATAAGCTCTACGAACTTCCTTATAAGTTGTATAGCCTACCGTACTTTGTAATGGTAAAATGTAAGGAATGAAAAAGAAACCTATGAAGGGCAAAGCTGTGTCCCAAGCAGTGTGATTTTTTCATTGAAATAATTTTTACTGATCTTGTATATTAGTGGTAAAGTTGTTGGCTATACTTGGGAAAACACTAATTAATACGCATTAACGGTCCTTTTCATTGTACAATGTAGGTCTTCTACTACTTATGCTACACAAAAATTAACACATGCTACACGATTTAGAACTGGATGCCATTCATTCACAAAAATAAGCCTCAATCCATACCACCAAGATTTATAATTAGGTACTACTATTCAAAATTTTGAAATGAAAATTTTCCCTGTGTACACAAACTTCATAAAATTATCGATAACGTTTAACTTATATTCCGAGACTTTTTAACGTTCTCTTTTTAGGCGGGCATTCATGGACGAGGTACTTGAATATGCCTATTTTATAATAGGCTAAAACATCAGTACTTCTTTAAACTGCTGTATCGATGAAAAGAGTAAATATGTATGTTCACTTTGTATTTATATATTATTGATACTAGCACAATTAAATAATAACAATAAATACAAGGTAATTTCCATTGATTATAATATTTACTTTCAAATACCTTAGACATATCTTTACAGAAATAGCTGCCGCTTAAAGTATCTCCTTTAATAATATCCGGGTATACTATCGCACAATGATGATAAAACCATGTGACTTATTATTATATTAACTTACATGCAGTTTATGGAATGAGTAAATTGTTCAGCGAGTTGATAAAGTATAAACACCATAGGCTAGGCCTAGGCTAAGAAACAAAATTCAGCCTCAGAAAATGTTTGACACCATAAAGGGTCTCAGACTCTGTCTGTGCACTAATTCAGCCTACACGTCTCCCTATTCAGCCTCTACTTCCAGGCCTACGATAAACCTGGGCGATTAAACATGTTTACTATTTAAACAGTTTAATATTCAAATAATACTGTTTGCTGCATTAAATATCAATTAGTACAAAAAGCACTAA
Organism: Nesometra sesokonis; assembly: GCA_025631205.1. Classification (NCBI taxonomy): domain Eukaryota; kingdom Metazoa; phylum Echinodermata; class Crinoidea; order Comatulida; family Antedonidae; genus Nesometra; species Nesometra sesokonis. Next base: position 9,339 of record JAOTQE010060748.1, on the reverse strand, counting down.
ATAAATTAACGAACATTTCTTAATTTTCTATCACTTATGAGGTTTACTTAGTACGATATTGGACTCCCACACTTCTACTTATGTTGACACCTACAATCTACCAAAACAGTTCGCCATATAGGCCTAACTTGTTTGATAACGTTAAAATTCTACCCCACCTTTCAACAAGTTTGTTTTATGTCCATGTCCAATTAAATGGAATTATTTATAACTGTTTAGTAATGGGCATATCGCCCCATTTTCGTAAATTTAAAGTTGGCAATAGAAATATTACTCAGTATTCAAAACTTTTAAATTTTCTCTTAAATGAACAAAACTAGTATTAGTAAGAAAATGTCACAACTTACAATTGAAACAGCTTTTAAGGTTCATTTGCTGTTCAGTCAGTAAAACTTGGTCATTTAGTTTGCAATTTAACTGTTATACAATACTTGACAAAATACTATAATTTTACACAACAATCCTTCACATTAAAACAATACATGAATATCTATCGAAGTATCCAATCAACAGTACATAATAATATATTTAATTGTCCATACAACCTTGTTTTTTTAGCTGGAAACAGGGCCACGAATACGGCACTCGATTTAGACAGTACAATGAAACGGTTACATTGAAATTATTTTGCGGTACTCCGCGCACAGACTCGTGACAAACCATGTGTTAAATCGCTGAAACGTTCAAAATACAATTTGTGGAAATCGCTGGCAAAATATTTATTACCTTTTGAAAGTACAATATATTCAGACTTGGTCTCTTATCAATTGGTTACTTTTGAGTTTTCCCTTAATAATGGTTCACATTGACGGTTAACAATTCGGATTGTTTGTGTATCATAACATTAGCACCAATATAAATGTAAACCCCCATTTGTTTAATTAATACTCCCATGTCATAGTTTTTCAAGGCATCTAGGGTTGGTAAGTATCTCTCTAGCTATTCTCCAGGTCTGTTTAGCTACTTGGTCCAATGCGGCGTTCGATCTACCGGCAAATAGGTCCAAACCATGCAGAAAATAGTGAGGGCATCTCCGGTTCTGTAAGCAGGAGATCAGCTGAAGTAGGATACCGTTAATCCTGTCAAACATAGATGATTCTGTCCAGCTAATTTCTCTAGGGTGCTTCTCACATTCGTACAAAAGTAATGTTTTCATGTGATAGTTTTTAACGGGGGATCCAGGTATGTCCAAATGTTTGTCTCTTAATGTTTTTAATATGCTCAGGCACTTTTTTCTACAGCCTCCTTGTAGCAATTTGTTTTCGGCATCGGTGAACGATAACCCCCAAGCGTCCCCCTCGGCTGACGATTGCTTTCCCGATAATACCGGTATTTCTTTTGATAAAAGATTGAAACCCTCTGTCTTCACCTCGGCCACGAGACTTGGGGAAGGCCATGGGATTTGGGGTAAGGGCCAATGTGCGGCACTTCTGGGCCAAATCCCGCTGCATTTGAATGCCGGGGTTATCTGCACAACATAGCGTTCTCGGACTCGTAATTTTACTTCAGAAGTATCGGCTATCATTTTAACAATATCCCTATATTTGCACTTATCAACAGCTTGGGCAACCAGTGTTTGAAACCTCGACCGAATTTTTCTAGCTGAAAGATACCCCGATGCAGTGATAAATTCCACCCACAGGGACATGGAACGTTTTCGTCCGTCACTTAACTTCAGGACTGCACATCCAGGAACTGATCCGTCGTCAACAAAGTTAAATACTCCCATTTGATTTAAAAATAACACAACTTCAAATTCGGTTGGGGCAACTACTTCCAGTCCTTCGAATCTTCCCTCTGTTTCCACAAGGGAACTGATAAATCGTGGTTCCTGTACTTCTACCTCCTTTAAAATCTCAGTCACAATTTTACAAACTTCTCTGATAGTTTTCGTGATGTTTGACTTTCGTCCGTTAACTTTATCTGTAGTAAATCTATTTAACTGGTACATCAGCCTATCCTGACCGGCTAACATTATGGTAGACATACTTAAAAAGTTTCTGCTCAACGAGTCAACTTCAATATCAAGTCCTATAGTTGTCTACCAGGATAGACCTGGTCGTGTTTAAAAGTTCAAAATAGCTCCTGCTGTAACATGTGTTAATCGATAAGTTCTTACCAGTCATCAATATTTATGTTTACGTGTTGAGAACTCGGAGAACGAAAATGGTAGAGAATAGAATCGACTCATCACTATTCCACTACTCAAGTACAGCGTAACCCGTCATGTGTGAAAATACTATGTCACTTAATGCAGTCAGTGAGGTAATCAGCGGTAACTGATGACGCTAGCCAATCACAGCCGTCGTTTCTTTCAACTTGTCACCCAATGTCAGCCGGTTCGTTGTACCTGGTGGTCCGCCCACTTAAGCACCCATCCTATTTTTGTGCTAAACACCTGGGTCTGAAAATAACGAAAAGCATTGGTTTGTGTCCAAAATATGTTTTACTTGATAGAAATTTGCTGGCGATTATCTTAAGCGAACGATTGAGCAGTATTTGACATTTAATAGTGCTACACATCGAGAAATTTCAAATGCACTTCGATGACTTCTAAGCGTTAACTTTCCCCAGATGGTTTAAAACGGGACTTTAGTTTAAAATCGAATTGCAACTTAAGTACTCGCTTGAAACAAGCATCCTCGCAAGTACTGAACATTATGCCAGATTCGCCTTTTACTAGAATTTCTAATCTTCTGTTTGATTTTTTTATTGTTTAAATGCAATTTAAGAAATACCGTGATGAAAAAAAATACCTACACATTGACGACAACCATTGAATATAGTTTTGGTAGTAAAATTATAAATATTTCTGCATAAATTATGTCATCTTCAGGAATGAAGACGATACTTTGTTAATTGAAGTTAATTACTGTTGTGAATCTTTCGGATAAAACTCTATTTAAGTTGAGATAAATATTTTTATTCCTGCTCCCGGGCTAGTAGGGGTGTAATCTAGGTCTACTTGATTTTACATTTGTACCGTTGTATGATTTTAAATTAACACTCCTTACAATCTTTTTTTTGTAAGCCAGGCTTATATTTATATTTCATCACCTGTTTATGTGATGACGTTTTATATTGTATTTAGGGGCGGATACATGAATTAAAAGAAAAAAAAACCTTGCAATAATAGGTCCGACTTGCCTATGATTTTTTCGTAAAAGTTCGAAGGAATTAAATTAAAATAATTTACCTAAAACCTTACTTTCATACTTATATACCCCCGGTAGTGATTACAACGAATTAAAGGTCAATCAGTTTTTAAATAGATTTGTTTTTACTAATATTATTGCCCACCCATCAATTTATTGGAGCTGTTGTTTTTAGCTAATCTTTATACCGTCAAGACTGCCCAGGGAAGTCGATCACCAAATCCAATATTTCACTCAAATAAACGCGGTTTTCTTTACTCATCAGCAATCGTTATTGCTTTTATCGGTCATTTTTCTCGGTTAATGATGACATATCTCCCAGAATGAACAAGTTTAGTCGTTAAGAGAAGACCAATTTCCCATAAATCACTATCGTTCCTGACGCGATATCCTAGGCTCACGGTTGTCTCATCCAGCGCCGAAATACAGGCGACCTGAAGAGGTCAGACGAATTCCTCGCAAGCTGCTCTCATGTATCTTTCCATTTACACCACGTTTGTTTGTTTAATAATTCACTGTGTTTGATTAGTGCAATTCGCATGAAACAATTTACAAGCTGATTCTGTTGCAGCCTATGGCCTACCGTCTTTGCCTCTGGGATATCGGATGATCTGCTAGACAAAACTTTTAGTCAAAGGGCGAGGTGGCGCCCGCTAATAATTATTTGAGGATCGTACTCGGGACCAGCGGTGGATGAATAATTTAATTTGTAAATTGAATGATTTATATATTGCATTTGTTATGTTTTCAAAAAGTGTTATAAATATCATTAGGGAGTTTTTGCAAATTTACGAAATACGATAACGAAATCGATACGTCACACTTACATTTTTTAAGTTGATATTTTGTTTTCACAAATATACCAAATTTCCCACCTAAGAATCGTTGGTGATCCTCCTAAAATACTGACCAACTGTGACAGATATTGAAACGTTACACGAATTTATGACATTTTCGTATTTCGTGGAGTTGCAAATACTCGCTACTATATTCGGTCTATGCTGATGGTGAAAACGATAAAGTGCAATTGTTTAAAGCGTTAGTTACTGTATATAAATCGAATATTATTAATGCGTATGGTAACTAAACCGAGCAACAAACTAAGAAATTGTAACCCATACTGTTTTTTTTTCTCGATCAATTCCATTGAAATGTTAGGCCTATTATTGTTTTAATGCAAATATTTGTTAGTAAAATACGTTAAAAATAAATATAAACTAAATGAAATACTGTATAGCCATTTAACGGTATTAATAATAGGATAAGGACGATCGAGTTTATAGATTTGGCCTACTGTAGGCCCGGGCCTACTGGATAACGGAAATCGGGTTTTCGAAGATTCGTCGGTCGTTTATATTAGTGAGGTTTGGCAAACTTACGAAATACGAAAACAAAAATGGATACGTCACACTCCAATTTTTGAAAGTTCCTAAATGTGTTCAAAAATATTTCAAATTTTCTACCTATGAATTGTTGATGATCGTCGTCAAATACTCACCAACCGTGACAGATATTTAAGCAGGGGCGGATCTAAACATGTACTGTGACCCTCGCAAAACACATGTGAAGAAGCTGGGGGTCCGGGGTCGTTTAGGGCCCCTGTGGTGTGGTACCAGAGTCTGAGGTCGTCTGACCTTCGCAATGGCGAACGGTGCGAAGGTCTGGATCCGAGCCTGATTAAGTTGTTCTATTCAAATGTTACAAGAACGTATGACGTATCCGTTTTCGTATTTGTATTTCGTAAATCTGCAAAACCTCACTATTATTAAGATATCGTTTGCGAATATCATTGATCAAAGGAAACGTAATGAGGAAGCCCTTTTAATTAGATACCAACCCACAAGATTTCGGACATTGGTCACGATTACCGGTGGAAGAACTTTTCTTCCTTATCACTGACCATTGATTGTATGTAACTTTTCATAGGGAACCCCTTTATCTACTTCTGTTGTCGTTTAAATGTACACCACGATAATCAATTAGGCCTATTTGCCGTTCCAACCCTCAATCCATACCGTGTTTTTAATCGGTTTATTTTCTACAACATGCTTTCGTTTCTACTGCCAGAAAAAACACGATTTTATTCGGTTTTCTTCACTAGAAACATGCCGTAAATGGAACCATGCTTGAACACAAGAGTTCGGACACTGGTTAACCGTGCACGACCACCGTTTGAAGGAATTTCTCTTCTTATTTAATTACTGATCGTGGATTGAACATGCAGGATTTCGGACATTGGTCAAGCGTGTTCGACCACTGATGCAAGGACTTCTCTTGCAAATATCACTAACCACTTCCTTAAATTAAACTTGTCATGGGGAACCCCCTTTAATTATCACAACGTGTAAATTGTATACACTGGTCATCCATGGTCAGCTGTGTTCGACCACCGGTGCAAGGACATAATCTTGCTAATATCACTGACCACTTGCTTAAATATAACTTGACAGATGACCCTCAGACCGGAATCATTTCACACATGGTCGGTAATATTGACCGGAGTGCTATACAAACTTACATTTAAAAGTTGCCGCTGTGGTAGGGATTTCCCACGCTGTTATATTTACCGGTCTACAGTTTTTTTTACGGTAATTAATCAAAACAAACTTTGTACAGTTTGGAAACATGTGTTTCGACTCTTGATTACAAAATGACCAAATAAATATAAAACGGAAAATAGTACCGTACTACGCCAACAATGAAAAGGTTTTTCAATTATACTGTATTCCTAATTTTAGTGTTGTTATGAATGTCGCAAATAACGAAATACGGAAATGGTACATCGTATTTTGCTAATTCTGGGGTTAAACTTTTAATATATAAGGAACGTTTATGGAAATTATCGATTAGGCCTAAATATTCGTAAGGGAAAATGTATACCGTTTGAACAATACTAACTTATAAAATCAGAAAATATTGTAACCGTTTTTCTAGTTTTTTTTTCGTAGTTTTTCGAAACCTGTGGAACGATTAGCCAAAATAATCATCATAAGGGCTGTATTATCGGTATATATGTCTTATGTCTGTAATACTAATAGGCTACGGTATAACAATAGCGTTGCCATTATTATTTAAAAAAAGTGGTCAGCAACGGTATCAAATATTAATTTAATTTTTTTGTCATCGATGTGTTGCTATTTCATGCCTAATGAGTTGTTTTAGTAGACACCAGTTAGTTCTCAGCGCGACAAGCTGATTACATCTGTTAATCTATTGTTTTCTGTTGCAATCTATCTCGTTAGCTAATTGGATGATAGTTTAATAGGTGTTTCACAGGCTTGACCCTGCCTAAGCGCCGCTAACCAGCCCCTCAGTCTCGCGTCGGTTGGGTGTGACCTTGTATCATAATTAAACCCCATTTTCACTGCGTAATTGTGTTTTTATACCGATGATATTTTGACCCTATGATGTAGTTAATTAGTTTGGTTGCATTATGTATCCATGGGTGTCAGTTGCCGAGGGGTGTGGTATGTTTTACACAAGCCTATAACATATCTAACCTGGATGTGTGTTTTCCGTCTTTCCTAGCCTCAACACCTGTCGACCCAGTTTTTCCCAGTTCAGTTTTGGTCGGGCGGTTTGCGGCGTTTTTACAGGTGTACTGTTCAACGTTGTAAGTGCCGATATGTGTACTTTTTCCTGAAAATCTCATGGAATACGTTTGGCATCCCAGAGTGTATATCCCATGTGGAATAAAATTCAGAATAAGTTCTCATGATTCAATTTTACAGATTGACAACATTTAGGCCTAGCTGTTTATTTCTCCTAAATGTAATATTATTGTAATGAAATTGTTACAATTCAAAAAATCGGCAAATTTTCGGCCTCAATAAATAATTCATCATGTAGCTAGGCCTATAATAATAATGTGAAAAACGAAATACTGCTAAAACGATCCAAACTCGAAGACTAAAAAGTGTAACGTCGATTGCACATATATCAGGGTTTTCTTGATCGGAATTAAATTCCGTTAAATAAAATTATACCAAATATCGTGTTATATAATGTACAGTACAGTCCGTATCAAAACACGCCCACTAACTTTTGGATTACCCTTATCTCTTAAAAGTTTTACCACGTTGGTGGCGCAATCACAAATTACTTTCTCCGAACGTGATACAGTACAGCATTATTACTTGGTTGAAAAGAAAACGAAGATGACAATTTAAAATTGAATCCTTCGAACATTTTAGGCCTATAGATAACATAATATCTTCAAATTAGGGCTAAATATTAGTTACTCTACGTTATTATTTGTATGCGAGTTATCCGATTAAGCTGCCAGTTTCATCCATATCGACCTAAGTGGACATCAATGTTCATTGTTATGTTTTAATCGAATGTGTCAATCAATGTCTTGTTTTTGTATGTACTTGATTATTAATTGTTAACCCCTAATTCCCTAAATCCCATCATTAATCCCCTGGGGATCCGGGCTGTTTACCGGTCGCGTACCGGTGCCCTTGGTATTCCGTCTGTGACGCCTTATGACATCGTACTGTACATACAAGCAATTATTTTACCTAACGTTTAACTTTAGCCGAAATATGTCGTATTTTTAGGTTTTAATCCTCTGTCCGGATTTCATCGCATCACCCGATTTTGAAAATTCCCATCCGTCGAGTTTTAGAGGAAAATGTAACTTTGTTTTTGTAATGTGCCGCAACCAACTAAATAAGTTCATAAACAGTCTTTGTTCAATATACGATTAATTTAATTCATACCTAATGAATATGGCCAACGAAATAGCCATGGTTTAAAGATTATTTTATAGAAGTTTTAATAGTTACGGACAGAACATCCAGAAGTCACGCGACTGGATAGCCAACTCGTAAAAGACAAACCATCTAACAACAATTCAACAACACGCTTACGCAACTTGCATCTCAAAAATACACAGAACGCCGAGTAAGAAGATTTATAAGTAGAAGGCGAAACACACGTACAATCAGTAATAAACTTTAGCACGGCATTAACGGCAATTAGCAGTGCAGAGTACAAACGGTTAAGACAGTGGTTACAAGTAAAATGAATTGAATCACCAAGGAATTACACCATTCATACCCCGAATCACACCGAACTACATTCTCATTATTGGCGGGAAATTTTCGTTTGCCGTCTGAATAAAATGGACGCAGAAACGTCTTTAAAATGACCATTAGCGGGTAGAGAAATTTACATTAGTTATTTCACTGATCATTGTCCTTTATTAAAAGAGATACTCTGTTATGATACTAGTGAAATATGTCATTATCATCACTTTTATAATCGTCATTATTGTCACCATCATCGCCATCCTTCGTCGGTATTTATCGTCATTGTTGTTTTCACCGTCATCGCCATCATTCGTCGGTATTTATCGTCATTGTTGTTGTCACCGTCATCACCATCATTCGTCGGTATTTATCGTCGTAATCGTCATAATCGTCTATCATAGAATGTTGTTGCGACCTCATCGTGCGTAACCGTCGTCATCATCAACATGTAATCATCGTCGTTTTCGTCATCATCATCATCATCGTCATCGTCGTCGTTGGTAGCGTCATCGTCATCTTCTCATCGTCGATGTCGTCATCATCGTTGCCATAATCGCCGTCATTGTTACCGTCTTCCATTGTAAATAAAATCCTTTACCACCATGTCGTCGTTGTCACCACAGATTGTCGCCGTCCTCATTACAATGAATCATCAATGTGATCGCCAACATCGATACCGTCGCCACTTTTTAAAAATATTCTCACCGTCGTAACAAGGTCTACCTTTGATTGTGATCGATTTAAACCAAATCTTTCAACAAATAAACATCATTAGGTCAGTTGCCTGTCAATCCTCCTTGTGTTATTTGTTGTTTTTAATCCGTAAGTTTATCTAACGGTTTCTTTATTCGGTAAAGCCCTCATTAGTCGATAAAGTGATTAAAAGTTTCCATAAGTGTGTTTGTTTATTACGATTACAACCCGATCAGGTTGTAATTGTTCTTTAGCAATGGTGTAATTTATCTAAAGAGTGTTTCTGTTACTACCTCATTTAGGGTAACCGGACAATGCCTGGTGCCATATAATGAGGATATCTACAGTTATCTGGACAATAACCTCGTTAGGCCTAACTTAAAGGGGAAGTTCGGGTTTAAAATTTCTATGGATAAATCTATAGAACTATTAGTTGTGATCATGCTGACAAAATA
>JAOTQE010060737.1:0-18696 GCA_025631205.1 Nesometra sesokonis | reverse complement strand
TAATTGTTTAATATATCGTAGATATTTAAAGTGACACCCATACAATGCTGGTTATTAGGAAATTATATAGGGAAATAGCCCAACGCAAATAGCCACAAACGTGCGTGACACGACAGACAGACAGACAGACAGACATTTTTTGAAAAGATGTTTATAGAGACGCTTTCCGCGTCTAAAAAGTTACATGCAGAAAAAATACACTAATTAACATTTTAAAAGGTTTGAACATCACAAATACAATGTTGTTTTATAGAACGTTAAAAATTTGCTACCGTATTAACAATTACCGTTATAAACTGAAAGACTTTTAAAATTTGAAGAAAGAATTATCATGAAAAACTTGGGGCCTTTGCTGTGCATTAGAATTAAAAAGATGGACACTATGGCTGGTATTCTCAAAAGCGGACTAACTTTGGTCTAGAATTAAATTCATATTTAACCAAGGACTAATTGTCTATGGCATTTTCAAAGTGTCTAACGTTTGTCCATATTTAAACCCTGGACTCAAAGCATTCTAATTTATTTTGTTTTTGCCGATGAACTAGCTTTATAGATAGTCCAGGATAAACTAGTGCTATTCTAAGGTTAATCCTGGACTGACTTTCGAGAACACCAGTCTATTTGGCACAAATGAGTTTTTATATCTGCGAAGAAAGGACACGTCAGTGGTACCACGAATAGATACAAATGGTTATGCACGCGTACAGGCGCGTGAATAAACTCACAACATCGGTAAAATGGAAGAAGTTGCATTTGAAGTATAGGTGATAGGCTATTTCTTTCATATTTGATAAACTACATTTCCGCCTCGGTGATTGTTGAAGGTTTCATGGATACAGCATCATAGAGAAATGGTGATTAGAAAAATACAGAAATAGTAAGGTTTCCACGCCACTATTAAAAGATTAACCTGTTTGTTTTATAGTTTTTGAAGTTCGATTAGCTGGTGGCAGCGCAGGTTACATTGGACGACTTGAGATTTATTTTAATGGACAGTGGGGGACTGTGTGCAGGGATGGCTGGGACTATAACGACGCCCGTGTTGTGTGCCGTCAGCTAGGCTATGGAGAACCAGTACAGCCACTTATAACTGGTTATGAAGGGTATTATCAAAACATTTGGTTAAGTGATGTCGATTGTATTGGCACAGAATCGACTCTTTCGTCTTGTTCATATCCATACCTTGCCGGTATATACTGCAGTCACTCTATGGATGTGGCGCTAGAGTGTTCCGTAGGTATGTGCTTATTAATTTAATTAAAAAAATCGTAATTTAGCTGTTGCTAATCTTGAGTGGTTATTTACAATTTTAATAATAATAGTAATTAGAGACCATGTTAAAATTATCATACTGCAGTTACTGCAGGACTTCAGAAAGAAAATGATTAATTTAGGAGCCTAGAAAGAATTACTTAAATTTGACCTTGTATGTCAATGCACTTACCAAAGAAACAATGGCACTGGAGTACTGTAGTAACTGCAGTAGACATAATTGCACTGGATTACTGCAGGAACTAAAGTAAATATTATAACACTGGATTTATGTAGTAATTGGAGTATATGGTCCCTTAGGAAGATTAACTTTGATGTGATTTAAAATCCTAAGCGTGGAATCAAGATTTGAAAAAAGGTTTAAAAGAAGAGTCAAGGAAGACATTTAAATTAGACCAAATATACCATCGTGGAATGGAGATGACAGAAGATCTAATCTTCCTAACATATGGAATAACCCTCAAAAATAGGAATTGAGGAGGGGCCAAGAAGCCCGACCTTCTTCGTCGTGTGCTTCCTGCCTAAATGGCGTCTCTCCAGTGCTTTACCCATAGGATGGCAATGCCATTGCAGCGGAAAGGTAATTGGCTGTGGTGTGTGTGGAACTATCAACAGCACACCAGATGGCTCATTGTCTGTCGCTTCTCGCGGATGACGCTACAGTTCCTATAAATAGTGTCATTGTGAACATAATGGAAAGCTCAAAACGCTCTTTATCATTCTTAATATTATAATACTTCACAGGTTCTTACACTGATCTGGCAATTCGACTGACCGGTGGCAGTACACCATACGAGGGACGTCTTGAAGTGTTTCATGGAGGAGAATGGGGAACAGTTTGTGACGATGACTGGGACGAGTTTGACGCCCGTGTTGTATGCCGTGAACTAGGTTACGGTGTTCCTGTTCACGCCTTACTTAGTCATTATCCAGGACACTCAGGTCAGAGTATTTTCCTGGATGATGTTAGCTGTAGTGGTTCAGAGACGTCTCTTTCGTCATGTTCATATCCAGCAATTGGTTTGCATAACTGTGTTCATTATGAAGACGTGGGATTAGAATGCTCTGCAAGTAAGTTATGACTTTGTATCTTTATTTTAATGGTCCAATGCCATGTCTTTCACCGTGGTCATATCCAACAATCACTGTACGTAACTCTGCAAATTATGAAGACCTAGAACTAGAATGTTCTGTAATTGATTTCAATAAATCAGTAGCCTGAACGTTCTGGTTCAGAGTCGTCTAGAATATTCTGCAGGTATAGAGTTTCTTTCCTTGTATTCATATCAAGCAATTAATGTGCACAACTGTGGTCATTATATTGATCTGAGACTAGGATATTCTGGAGGTAAGTTCAACGAACCCTTGAAACATGTTTTAATTGTTCAGAGGCGTCTCTTTTCTCGTATTCATATCCAGAAATTGGTGTACATAACTCTACTCAAATGAAGAATATTGTGCAAGGAAGTTATGACACTTTGTACTTTGAATTGACTGGTTCTTAGTTCGTTCTCCCTTTCGTCGTGTAATCAGCCAGCAATCTGTTTACATGACTGTCTTTATTATTGAAACGTGGGACTAGCATGTTCTGCAGGTTAGAGTCTCTTTCCTGATATTCATATCTAACAATCGGTGTGCACAACTGTGGTCATTATGAAGATCTGGGACTAAAATATTCTGGAAGTTCGATGAATTCCCTGTAACCTGTTTGTAGTGGTTCATAGGCGTTTTTTTCTCGTGTTTATATCCAGCAATTGAAGTGTACATTGATTTTATTGGTTCTTAATTCTTCCTTCCGTAATGTAGTCAGCCAGCAATCATAACTGTGTTCATTATGCAGACGTAGACCTATTAGGATGTTCTGCAGGTCAGTTAGAGTCTCTTTTGTTGTATTCATATCCAGCAATCAATGTGCACAGCTGTGGTCATTATAAAGATCTGAGACTGGAATATTCTCGAGGTAAGTTTGTGGAATCCCTGTAACCTGTTTTAGTGGTCCAAAGGCGTCTTTTTTCTTGTGTTCATATCCAGCAATTTGTGTGCATCACTGTACTCATTATGAAGAATATCCTGTAACTATGAAATTTTGTATATTGATTTTACTAGTTCTTAGCTTTCCATTTTCTTCGTCTAATCATCCAGTAACCTGTTTACATAACTCTGCTCATTATGACATTATGAAGACGTAGTACTAAAATGTTCTTCAGCTAAGTTAGCCGGTTTGCGCTTGTTCAGAATCGTCTCTTTCCTCGTTTTCGTATCGAATCGGTATTCAAACTGAGCTCAATATGAAGAAATGTTCTGCAGGAAAGTTATGATTCTTTGTATTTTGATTGCACTGACTCAACGTCGTCTCTTTAACTGTCTTCATGTCCAGCAAGTCGTGTGCAGAACTTATGTGGTCATTATGAAGCCTGTTAGTGGCGATGATTCGCTGTTGGTCTGGATTGAAATAAATAAATAAATAAATGGTGCTTGAATGTTCTGCGGAAGTTATGACTCTTTGTATTTTGATTGTCCAGATTCATTGTGTCTTTCACCGTGTTCATATCCAAAAATCGGTGTGCAGAACTTATGTGGTCATGGGACGACCTTTGGCTATGTCCTACGGAAGTTATGACTCTTTGTTTTTTATTGCATTATGTCTGTCACCTTGTTCATATCCAACAATCGGTGTGAATAACTGTGTACACATTACAAAGACGTGGAACTAGACTGCTCTACAGGCAAGTAAGTTGAATCCAGAGCTGTGGCTATAGATAAAAACTGCCGCGGCAAACCAAAAAGTTTGGTTGTAAACTAGGTTATGTTAGTGACAACAAACATTGAGGAAAGTTGTGAAATTTAGATGCGGACACGGCACTGGAATCTGTGGCAGAGTCTTAGCCAAAGCAACGAAGACAAAGCTAGTTACCAGAATAGGTAGCAATGTAAACAAAATCATCTTTTGTCTTCAAATGTTATTTTAATGTTAAAATATACAGTTTAAACATTCAATTTTCATACATTATTAACTTTTTCAGATATGAACAAAAAATGTTCAAACAATGCAATATAAAATGACCCTGTTTTAGTCACTGTATGCTAAAAAATAATTTTCAAATGCCGTTTTCTCAAAACTTACATTTTTAACATTTAGATTTTGATTGTTCTTAACTTTGCAAAGAAACATCATATGAACCGATGTTGTTGTATGTTACAGATAATAATGCATAGTTTCATAATCTAATAACTAAATTTTCAATTTTACGACTTATGCCTCCTTTGGCTTGGCTCTGTAACCAATTACTTCTCACTTTTTCAGTCATGACTACGATTTAAAATAGCATTACTAGTGGCGCTGTAGCTTGGTGGTTAGAATGCTTGCTTCCAATCCCGAGGTCCTGGGTTCAAACCTGGCTGAACGCTAGGTTGGTTTCCACGACATAACAACGCCAATCCCCAAGCCTCATAATGAGACTTGGTTTAGAAAGCATGGCGTATAGCTCATCCTGTAAGTGGCGAGTTAACTTGCTGTTGGAAGTGACACGAAATAATTTTTTTGGTGACACGAAATAAATAAATTATATCAATCCTGTCTAATGTTTTTCATTCGTTTCAGTCCGCCTTGCCGGTAGTTTCAGCGACAATATTGGACGTTTGGAAATCCTCTACGACGGAGAATGGTATCAGGTTTGTGGTACTACTTGGACCGAAACTAATTCAGAGGTGGCCTGTAGAGAACTAGGCTACGACAGAGTCGGAACCTTGACAGAGTACATCCCAGAAGGAACATTACCTTATCGATACACATTTGAATGCTATGGAATTGAGAGTAGTCTTCTGCATTGTTCGTACACATCAGTCGAAGATTACTACTGTTATGATTCGGTTAAATTACAGTGTGCCAATGGGTGTAAGTGTTAGACATTTAATGTTCTCGTCTTGGATTCATGTAAAGCTGATTAATATGCATAAGTGACTGACGTCATAATGAGAAATTTGTGTTGTGATTGGCTAAACAAAATATATATTTGCCTATCTGTACTGGATACAAAATTACACAGGCGGCGTGTGGCCCAGCGTGTGCTTTTTGATATGTAGTAGATCTTGGGTCGGGATTCTGAAGTTTGCGCTGCACATCTGAACCGGTTATACTAAAGCCAGGCACTCAGTGGCTCGTACGACAGTCGCACGACTAAACCGTCGCTTCTCCTGTGTGTGGTTGCCCGACGCGATTACAGTCTTCTACTCGTCGGTAGACAGTTTTCTTTAGTGATTTCCTTGTTGAAACACTAAAAAAAAAAACCTGTTGATCGACGAGTAGAAGATCCATCGCGTTTACGACCGAGATGCCTCAACTCACATAGAATACATTTTGTAAAAGTGACCCTTTGAAAAAATACATTATGCTATATTCCTATACCTGCCAACTATTTGGGCTCCAATGCGTGAGACAAACCGCGCGACCTGTACTAGGCCACAGTTTCTCCCGTTTCGCCATTTTTGGGCCTATTCTGCCTACATTACCACTGTTTTGGGGGTCGTTTGTACCGTATTTTGCTCTGTATTGTGTCATGCGTGAGAATAACTATTGAAATGACTGTTTATGAGTGAGAATTCTGCTAATGCGTGAGAAAATTTATCCGTGAGACGTCAAAAATAGGTTCCAATGCATGAGGCTCACGCATAATGTTTGAGAGTTGGCAGGTATCCTCCATCCTGGTTCAGACTACGGTTCACGGTGTAACATGAAGTTTTCTGACTGTAGGTTTTAAGAAGCGAATAGGAAGGTTTTGAAACTTCACGAAAGACGAACACGAAAACAGACGTCATAAATTCTTGTAAGGTTCGAGTTTAACACCTTAAATATCTGTCACAGATGTTCAGTATTTTACAACGATCATCAATAATTCATAGGTAGAAAATTTGATATATTTGTTAACACATTCAGAAATTTAAAAATAATGGAATTGTGGCGTATCCATTTTTGTAATCGTATTTTGTAAATTGCGAAACCTCATTATACTGTCGCAAACATGGGCGGCGGAAGAGGGGGAATTGGGGACGCGTCCCCCCCCCCCCCAGTGATGATTCCGATGCAGGGGGATAGTCCCCCCTGAAATGACACGCCAGGTACAAAATTCTCAATTCACAATTTAAAAACAGCATGTAAATATGTTGAATACGAATAGTGCGGCCTGGAAAACCACATACAGGGACTACGAAAGCACACATTTAGAGACAATAACGTTTTTTTTTTTGCTCATCAAAATCTAGCCAGGCTGGGGTGCCTGAGCAAAATTTAACCTCGTCCCCCCTAATTTAAAAACGTTCCGCCGCCCCTGGTCGCAAAGAAAGCGAAGTACAGAGAAGCTTTAACTCATCCATGTTTTGAATATCTGTTTTTTAGATTATTCTGACGACCAAGGTGACGTGCGTTTATATGGCGGTTCCGACGACAACGAAGGAATTGTCGAGGTGTACCTATATGGTCTGTGGGGTACAGTCTGCTCCAGCAACTGGGACAAAAATGAACTGGATGTTGTCTGCAGGCAGCTTGGTTATGATAGTTCAAAGGGGGTGGAGGATTCGCGCGGTTATCAAAGGTCGAACCTCCGAACGATCCACACATATTATGTAATCGATTGTACTGGTGAAGAGAATGAGATAAACGATTGCTTGTTTAGTACGGATGATATTGATTATGGATGTACGCATGACGACGATGTTGCAGTAACATGTGTCTATACCGGTAAGAAATACATTTCTTTGCCTATATATTTAGTTTATCGCCCTCAGTTTCTGTTAACCTTTAATAATCATACTGTTGTTAATATATCGGTATGCAATAATAACATGGAACCATTATTTTTGGAAATTATTAGAGTGAAGTAGGCCTTAAGTGCAAGAGGTTTCACAGGGTTCCGTGGAAACCCCCAAATATTGAAAACTGTCTCTAACAGCTCTTTCAAAAATAAACCCTCTGACTAGGTAGGTCTACCGTGTTAAATTATTAGGGAGATTTACCTAGCACAACAGAGAACTACCTAGTAATGTAGTATATAATTGTCCTGTCTGTCTGTTATTTTAAAATGTCTTTCTGGACATATCCTTGGTAGTATCCCTGATATGGTATTTTCTATAGGTTTAACCCTTTTGGCTACGTATATCTACCTTGTCACTACCATTATCTACCGTTAACAGAGATATTTTTTCAAAGGGTAACAAGCCGTTAACAGTAAATATAAGACAATGATTATCAATGATATCATCAATTCGATTATCAATGTCTATGAAAGCAAATTGTGTTTGGAAAGACGTTAGATTATCCAAAAGAATGTGGCTAATTCATTGCGCAGACCATATGATTAAACTAGATGATTTGCCGTGTAGTTCTGGCAACCACCAAACTGAAGCCCTGGACCGCATCACCTCTCCCGTCCTGTTTTAGGACAACGGTAAAGTTGAGTATGCAGTCTCTATTGAGCACAAACTCCGTCCTCTCGTTTTCCCGTCCTGTTGCGTAAACTCCTTAATAGAGGTTCCAGTGAGTTAAACCATAAAGGCATGAATTCATATTCAACGCTGTTACAGAATGCTTTATAATCTATTTTAGAGATATATGTTAACATTTCAAACAGTTTTTCATGCACAAAGCATTGCGCAAGCCTATCCTGAAGTAATCATTATTTTAATGTAGTTATGTATTCTTTCTTCTAGGTTTATCTATTATTATTTTAGTGATTGCTGTCGGTGCCGGTATAGTTGGCATCGTCGTATTGGCTATTCTATGCTACTGCTATAAAACTGCCAATCCTACGAATCGTGTGAGTGCCAGTCCACGGCAACCGGTCACTAACATCTCCTTGCAAGTTCAGCAGAATCACGGATACCGGTACCAGCCTGCTTACCCTTCGGCTCCACATATGTGGACCCACACCGAGTTACCACCATCTTACGGCAGTGTGCCCAACAACCCATACAACCATCAACCTGGAGCAAATCAGCCTACATTTATGGCGTACCCACCACCACCGGTCGTGTATCCAGCTGGTGGTCAGGCGATGAATTGTAATGAATACGCGCCTAATTGTAATGGAGGTGGTGCTGTGTACAGCGAGCCTCTTCCTGAGAAATCCTAATCATACACCCTGCATTAGGAATGTGTATATTTAAAAACAGGCTTACACACCGTCGTGCTAATATTTCGGCATTGGTTATGTCATCAACACTCAAATTGATTGAAAATCAGGGTATATAAACTGCGGCATAGTACGATAGATGGAAACCTCTGATCAATTACAGTGATGTACTATTCTATACCAATATTGTCGTGTTAATATTTCCACGTTTGTTTGTTCATCATCACTCAAAGTAATTTAAATTGTGTTTTTACACTATCTTAATGTACAGTATATATGGAACATGTTAAAACTATTCTACTGCGTATACTGCAGTAATCATTGCTACTAAGTCTACTGCGGTTACTGCAGCAATGCAGTGTAATGTTCATTTCTTTGGTGACTGCATTGGCGTCGCATTTCGATATCTTCTTTTCAGTAATTCTTTTTTCAGGTACTGAAGTAATACTTTTGTAATTCAGGGGCGGATTTAGAAAGGCACAGTTGGAGCCTCCCCACCTCTTATACTACATCCACATTTCTAGAATTCCAACCCCAATAAAATACTGACAAATAACTCACAATTGAAAAAAGAAGTCGTAAAACACGCAAAATGAGGCAAATAACTGTTTTTCCTCTTTGCTGGTCAAATTTAAAAACGAGAGCACGTTCATGTTTGAAATAGTGCGCCCTACCTTCATTGGTAGTAGTCGCAGCAGGATAATTTTTATATGGTTCCTTACGCTTCTCTATATTTTAAAATGAATCCTATATTTTTCAGTATTTAATTTGGTAATGGTCGTTATACTGTTGAACGAAAACTGCAAATTAATTATTCGTTTTCAGTAGCGGATTTAATTACAGTAATTGTATGTGGGGGCGGGGGGAGGTTTAACAGGCTTAAGCCTCCCCCTAAAATTGACCCGATTTTTTTTCATGACAACGGACTGTTAAATAGATCACGCGGTTGTATATAAACTCCTAAGAGGCAAGAGGTAAAGGGTCAAAGTTTTATGGGGTCCGGGTACATGCACTCCCGGGAAATTTTGGTCTTTAGTTTTAGAGTTTTACCCATTTGGCCAGCTATCGCTAAACAACAGAATTGAGTCTTATTACAAGGAAATAACGGTCCAAACAAGCTTAATTATTTTCGTTAAATTAAGAATTAAAAAAAAAATAATGAAGCTTATCTGAACCAAGTGCAATATATAGCCAAAATAGATCATTACCTTATGCATTTTATAACAACTCTTAAACAAAATTAAACTTAATGCACTGTACATATATTTAGTAGAGTTTACAATTGCAAAACAACAATTAGAGTATTTCTTTTCTAATCGTTAAAGTCAATTTTATATTTTGTGTACAAATAATTTAAAGATTATAATGCAGTGTTTTTGAAAGTCTTAAGTAGGTAAACCAGATGTACATTATTTTAATAATGGTATGTAGAAAATAAAATAAATTGTTGACAAATTGATATGTATTGGCATTCTTATTACTGTTTGTAAATTTATGTTCTACATATTTAGAGCTAACAGTAGAGAAAAGCCAACCAAGGTTGGCTGCACCGATAATCATACCTTTTGGCCTGTTTAGGTCTCATGAACAAGGGTGGATTTAAGGAGGCAGCGGGCACCCCTATCATCGCCAAAATGTAGTTGCGGTCCCTTTATATTAGGACCACGTGGTCTAAATTTGACCCTAAAATAGGAAATAGACATACATACGGGCCATGTATAACATAAACTGGGTACCAAAACACGAAAAATGAGGAAATCATTTTTTGTTGTTTAAAAAAAAGTATGCCCCTTTTCCTGGATCCGCCCTGCCTGATGAGTGCAGTTAGAGCAACCATAGAATAGACCAGCCCACGCTGAAAAAATACCACCCGAATATCAAATTAATAGATAATCAGAGCATGGGCCAGCCCCCCCCCCCACGATCAAAGCTTTACCACTAATGATTGGATACGCAGTCAGACCGAGTCTACGTCATATGCACTGATCAGGTGCAAATTCAAATACCAGGACAAAAGGTGAATGCGTCTTCATGGTTGTTGTAGCGGAACTCTAAAAAAAATTACTTCGAAGTTCCAATGTTTGAACCGACCATGATTTGGATTTCGTGCCGATACTGAAAACCAATTATATCCTAGGACATATTACAGTACGTAGATACGACATGAAACAGAGGTGCAAAACGGAGCCCTGGTATAATTCGCAAATGTAGGCCCTTATTGCAATTGCGGGGCGTTGATTTTGTAAACCCTTGGAGATTTAAATTCCAGCACTGTTCTCAACCCAGCTATCGAAATACACATCGTCTTGGGATTCAACATTTCCACATTAATTATGCCATCATCAAAAACATCCATAATTGAATTCTTAAGCTAAAAACCCAACAAACTGAATACAATACTATCGTATTTGGATTCAATATTTCGATATTTATTACACCATCATCATTATATAATGTGTAAAATAATCTCAATATATTAGATTAAAATACCGAGCCTAGCTAACATTATATAATTTATACTTTGCAATCATGTTTTTCCCCTTGTAGCTTTTTTTTAACGTAAGACATTTTATTCACATTAACTTCCTTCATCCAGAAGTACACAACATTATTATTTTTCAAACGAAAGTGGAAAGAGTGAGTCCCTCGTAAGTTATAATTGTAACTTACTTATTTTAATTGTTAAAATAAATTATTTGTGTAAAACCCTGTAAGTTGGATTCTCTACTGACTGAGCTATCTATCAATCAAGGTCAACAAGTCTTAAAATAAAATATTTTATAAAGATTTAAAATGAAGTATTACATTAGTCGTACATTCCATTAGATTATCAAGTCTTATCACAATGGATATTTAGATTAATTTCCACTTGATTGCTTAGCTATACAGTATATTTCCATCCTTTTTATACATCCAATGTGATAAGCTAATGAGGTGGTTAATTCAAAATTACTCTATATATCATTGAAAATGTTGGGTAAAATTAATTAGATTCTCTAATGGGAAAGTACACGTAATGTAGACATCAGAGCTATCAAGCACACGGGAACATGTTTTTTTTAATTAAGAATGATATTTATCACCTACAAAACCAATACATTAGCCCATAATAAAATTAAATATTCATATATTAAATGGAAACACAGGACACAAAATCATAAACTTGTGGAAAGTGTATAAATAATACTGTAGGTTTAAAAATATTTAAAATACTACGAAAATATATTTTAAGTACAGTAAGCAAAGGTAAGACTATATGTTTACTACACTCATTAATAAAATATGTAAAATATTGCAACACAAAAATTGTCAATTTTTAACAAAAAGCTTGCATAGAAAATGGTTTTTTGTTTAGATTTCCAGGGGCGGATGAAGTGAAGCTGGATTAGATGTGGCGATGTCCAGTTAGACAAGCCTAGGTGAAAGATTTTAAAAGAAAACTGACGGAAATAGGGCCCAGGAAATTTTTCTCTGATGAAGTTCTCTGGTAGGGGCGTGTCCAGCGGACCTAGAAAGAAGGGCCCTGTTGCCAAAAAAATGTCCTCTTAGATGCCTCTTGTGCACTTTTAAAGGCGCAAAGTGTGCAAACAGTGGTTTTTCGGGGGAAAATAATAGAAAATAATATTCTGACAAGCTAATGGGGGGGGGGTGGGTGCCCACTCATGTATTCCCGCTGTACTGAACTTCTTATGCATTGGCTGAAGTGTCAAAATTCAAGAAAATGTAGGCCGACTTCTTTCATACGATATGATTTAAACACCACAGTCAGTGAAGTAGGTAGCGGCTTATTTTACTTTGTATAATCTGAATATTATATCAAATTACAGACCGCATAGTGGAGGGTAGGCATGTAGTGGGTGGGTAAATGCACCTTCCCCGCCCCCAAAATTGTTCACGGTCATAAGCCAGGCCAAATAGCCTATACCTTTACTCTTTTACACCACTGCATAAACGAAAACACGGAAAGAGACGTAAAATTGGCAAATTAAGTTTTAAAAAATAATTTTTTAGCTTGTCAAATCCAAACCCAATAAGTTCTCCTCGATGGCAAAAAGGTTCGCAATTTGTCATTACAAATTCTGGGTACGGCTCTGAATTCGACAAATATATTGAGGCACTGTTTGCACCTCATAATTCAAGTTATTTTTAAATAACATCCCTTTTAAAAAAATACCCTCTGACCAGGTAGGTCTACCATGTTAAATTACTAAGGAGATCTACCAAGAACCACAGAGAACTACCTATTACGGTAGTGTATAATTACCCTGTCATTTCATATTATTAATGCCTTAAGATTTTTTCTAAATAATGGTTGTATTGTATGTATACTTATAGAGCATTGCTGACCATATCCTTTTGTTGGTAGTATCCCTTGATATGTAGTTTTTATAGGGTTAACCCTGTTGACTACCTTTATCTACCTTGTCGCTACCATTATCTACCATGTTAACAGAGTTATTTTTTTTAAAGGGATGGTTGTCAAAATGCATGCAATTCTGAGGTATTTTCAAGTGTTTTTGAAAATAACTTAGATAAAAAGTAGAAAATTAACAATCATAAAAAAGATAATATGGGCAGCTGGGTAAAACATGGACAAATATAATATAAAAATATCTTAAAGAAAGATGTGCTGCTTTTGGTTAACATGCTTGCCTATACATTCCGAGTTCGAATCTAACTGTTTAAGGTATTTTTTAAACCATCTAAACTACCACTGGTAAAATATATGTGGTTTAGAAAGCACGACATAGTTTTCATACTTTAACTGATAAGAAGACTAGCTTGTAAATGTGACATGAAGAAAAATAACTTAATGATAAAAATAACTTAAAACACTGAATCTAACATAAATTTTAACTAAAGGGGTTTTATTAATAAACATTGAAAGTACTTTGGAAAGCTACAAAATGCATACTGCAGGAAGTCAAGTACTGTAGATGTTAATGTGAAGATTCACCACAAAATGAGTTGGAAAACCGAAAATGTAGTTAAAGGAGTATTCCTTAGAGTATTCCAAAAAACACCCAAAAATTCAAATTGGTAATTTACCAGTTTACTATTTCTAAAATAACAAACAAGATTATTATCTGCATACTTTTTTTAGTTTTATTTTTTAATAGGAAAAAGCTATATTGTAATTAACAAACTCTTTTAGGCTAAATCTAGGCAATTTTTTCGACAATAGCCATGTTCATACAGAATTTTGCTAATCTAATGTGACTTCCTTTAGCATGTTAATTAAAAAGCGTTCACATAAAAGACATACAAGATCATGATAATAATATTCTAATTAGCTGCCTTGGCTAAAATTTTGATTGGGTTAATTGATGGAAGCTGAGGTTAAATAACAATGAACATCAGTGACTGGGCGGAAACCTAAAAACAACCTACTTAATATACTGTCCTTGATTGGTTGAAATCATTTTATGAATTAATTTATCATGATAAACTTCCCAAGATCCTGATAATTATCGTGCTCTAGAAGAACATGTTAGCAAGGATTAACATGCTAAAGAAGGTCATGATAATAGTTCCTGGCGGGTTCACACGATAAATTCTTAGTGTGAACCCAGCTAATTCCCCATTGTTAAGGTAATAGGCTGCAGGTCGTATCATACCTTGATTACGCACCCCAATACATAGTATAGTGTAGAGTGCCTCCCTCACTTGTTATTGTACCAACATATTGAAATTTTTCTGCACATACTGTATACGATTATAAATATAAGAACTTAAAATATACACTAAGAAAAATAGATTATTTTTATAATGTAATACAATTTTTTTTTAAATTGGATATATACTTTGTGCGCTATCAATATTAATGAAAAACTAATATAATTCTATACAATTCTGGAAAATATTTAAATAAGCCCATTCACGGTTTCAACTGTGCATGTGCAAATTAAGGTCAAATCATAAAATGACGCATGCCAACTATATTTATTTTCAATAAGCCACGCGTCGTTTTA
Source organism: Nesometra sesokonis (assembly GCA_025631205.1). Classification (NCBI taxonomy): domain Eukaryota; kingdom Metazoa; phylum Echinodermata; class Crinoidea; order Comatulida; family Antedonidae; genus Nesometra; species Nesometra sesokonis. The sequence goes on along the minus strand of JAOTQE010060737.1, from coordinate 4,328 downwards.
TGATTGACCTTTTATGATTGACCTTAATTATGCACATGCGCAGTTGAAACTGTGAATAGGTTTATTATTTTAAATTTTAAAATGGACTTGAATGGAAAGTTCATTTTTGTATTTAATCAATTAAGGAGAAACACAAAATTTTTTTACGGTTTAAATCAATATTAATCTATCACCCATCTGGCATTATTGCATTTTTACATAGATATAATATTTTAAAGGCACAAAAGACTTGTATCTTATATGCATTATTTACAACACCATATTTTTACTCCGAATGGTTCACTAATCTACTTAAAAAAAAGTGGAGCAGCATTACAGACCAAGGTCCAAGCATACACAAAAAAAGAATAGGCCTTATCCACATGGTCTCACTTTTCTGTTCCATATAGTATCGCTTGTTAAATTAGAATTTATTATAGAAAAAATATATGAAATACAATATACAGTAAACAAAAATTATACACAATCTATTATATTTTTACATGTTAGTTAAAACTTTGAATGTTTTTTTACAGCTGTACTTTTAAACAAATAACATGGCTTTCATATTAATAACAGAAGTTCTGTATGATAATATTATTTGGCTAAGATGGGACCGAGGAGCAAAAAGAGTTATTTGACCTTTGACCCCAGTGACCTTTCAAAAATGAACCCTCTCAAGGGCAATTCTCTGGTGAACCTGCATCCACCCACCAAGTTTGATGGAGATCGGACCAAAGACCTGGGAGGAGTAGAGGAACAACCGACAAACGTTGCTCAAATTATAGTATGATAACATATGCTGTCTTCTAGGGTCATCAACCTCAGCTGGATTGGAATAAGTTACCTCTGTGCTACCTGTTGTCCACTCTGCAAGAAATAAAGTGAAACTGACATCTTAGATACCTTAAGCCTCAGTGGCAGATTTAAGGGGGGCTTAACATGTTTAAGCCCCCTAAAATTACCCCAAAAAAACTTTTGTGCCCAAATGACAAATAGACTAATAAAAAACAGATGCACAGCGACTGTATGTGGGACTCAAAGAGAAGGATAATCGGACAGGTGAAAACTTGAATCAAAGGAGAGTTTTTTTTGCTTGTCAACCCAAATCGGGATTTAAGCCCCGCCCCCACCCCACCCCCCAATCACAATCATGGATCCGCTCCTGAGCCTGATGCATACTTGAGGGATTTTGTTCAGCACAGTAAAAAAAATAATACTGTACGTACTCAATGTCAACAAACATTGAACTCATCTTCGACTTGTTGAATATTTTCCCACAGCTGGTACATTATTTCTTGCTTCCTCCCTCATAGCAGAGGTCCCAAGTTTTGAAAACAGAATTCCTGGAGAATTAATTGTGCTTTTTTATGTGTAAACTTCATAAAACGTGTGTAAAATGTGTGTAAAATACCCCTGTTTAAACACATTGCTTATTATGAAATAGTAGTTTCTGATTTTGTCACTGTTAAGGTATGCCATTACTCTTCATAAAAACATTGCTAAATTTTACATTTCCTTATTTTTCAACCAATATTTTGAAAAAAAAAAAGGCTAAAAATATGGTGTAATTGAGAAAATGTTTCAAAACCTGGAGAATTTCCTGGAGAGAACTAAATTCCGGGAGAAAATCTGATAATTACTGGAGCCCGGGAGATGATCCAACACTCCAGGAGACTTTAGGACAATCCAGGAGACTTGGGAGCCTTGTCATAGGCATTGAACCTCCCGTAAGCGGACACCCTGGGGTCCAGGAAAAGTGTCCGCTTATGGGAGGTGTCCACTTGCAAGAATTTTGGACGATAGATCGTGAAATTTGGAAAATTATATATACTGTATATGTTAAGTATCACATTTCAAGGCATTCTCAACACAAATGGCCCCTCAAATTTCTAGAAACCACATTCTATATTTTATTAAACATTATCATATTTAAGATTGGTTCAGCAATACGATCCTCAGCCATTACAGTATAAGGACGATTTTGTACAGAAATTTGTATTCGTTGTACACAAAAATCACTAACATTTTCTGGGATATCCGCTTATGGAGGTAACTAACATACAAAAAATCTAAATTTTAAGACAAAAAGTGTCCGCGTCCAATTACGGGAAGTGTCCGCTTACGAAAGGAACCAAATGCACTGATTAGATGGGAAGAACAAGCGGGTCTTTTGAATTAGTATCTGTTATGGGAGGTGTCCGCACAGTGAGGTTCAACTGTAATATAATTATTCTTACCAATAAGTTGACCCAGAATTCAGTATCAGGCGTTTTATTGTCTCCGATGGTTGCCACTGGCTGTCCTGCAGGATGGATGCGGATAAAGTTTCCATTTTTTGGTACCCATTCAAACGTTATGTGATGATCTGGTTTCTCATGGATTCGGAATTTTGAGTTATTGTCTCCTTTCCCCTATGATGAAAACAAAATTGAGAATCAGATTTATAAAACACTTAATTTTCATTACTTAAATCTGCATTTATATAGCACTTATTGCCAAGAACTCTAAGCACTCTACAATTATTACCGCCCCCCACCCCCCACCACCACTCAAATAAACACCTATGGAACACAATCCATTCCACAATTTTGCAACTATAATCAGGTACACCGTGTGATGTCACTTGGGAGTTTGTTCCACAGGTTGGGCCCACAAATTGCAAAAGCCCTTTTACCATATGATTTGGTTCAACAGAGAGGTACAATCAACTTAAATTCCTGCTGAGATAGTAAAGATGGTGGTGCCACTGTACCATCGTACTCTTGACTATTAATCATTTGGGACAAGACATGGTAAAACCACCAAGTTGTCGCAAAGGAAGTTTTTAAAAAATAAGCAAATAAACAAGAAATATAAATTTGTTTCATAACTTTGGTTATAGATGTCCGATTTTGATAATTGACCCCTCATTGTAAAGCTTAACAGAAGTATTATGTGGTTTTAAATTAACTCCATTTTTCAATTTTGTGACAACTTGGTGGTTTTGCCATGTCATGCCTCATTTGCAGGAGCTGATTTGGGTGGGGGGGGGGAAGTGTGCGCCCCCCCCTTTCGTTTGATCCTCGATCCACCCCTGATTGTATACTCACCAAAGCACATGTGACACCTTGAATGACTGATAGATGGAAAGCAGGATTGGTAATGCTTTTCAGTATTACAACATTCATACCTTGGTTAAAGCAACTAAAGTGACCTGTGGAAATAAATTAGTAAAATTAAACAATTAATTTAATTAATTAGTTGGTAAGGACAGTAAGTCAGTCGTATCAGTTAAAATTTAAGTTATTCCTTAGCAAGCAAGAGCTGACATTAGTCGGCATGCATAATTTGCGACCACAGAGAGAAAAATTCAGTCAACATTTAAATCTGGATGATTAAAATTTCTCCATGTTGCACTCTTTTGCTAGCTTTAGTCACAGATTTATGCGATTTTTATATTGAAAAAAACTTTTAATTTTTAACACATCTTCATAAAAAATGGCATGTAATGTGCGTTTAACAGGGACAGATTGAAGATATTTTGTATTGATAAATGTGATGATAAAAATTACGATTTTAGATTCTAGAATCAAGAAAAAAAAACAAAAACAAAACTACGATATGTATCCATGTACGCAACTTCACCAATAAACAGTAGCATAGTAGGTACCAAAGAACAACTGGAGGTGACAACAAATGACAAAAATCAAACACATTTGATATTTTGCAACTAAAAGCGAAGAATAACGACATTTATTGCGTTAGTCTGCACTAACTTTTTTCATCTGATGTCAATAATCGTTTTGAATTGCATGTAGTGCGCTGCTAGCCTTATACTCACAGGAAGGATCATTGGGCTGGCCTAGGGCGTCAATGCCTCCATTAGGTAGAACTCGCAAGTACTGTCTTGTGTTCTTACTGATTAAGGAAATGACATTACCAGATGCAAACTTGCTCTATAAGAAAATAAGTTGAAAGAAAATAACAAAAAACAGATAATACTGTAATACTCAACTCTCTTAAAACTGACTCTTCCTGAAAAGAGACAGATTGAAGATATTTTGTATTGATAAATGTGATGATAAAAATTATGATTCTAGGCCAAATTAGGATGATATTTGAGATCTGCTTACGGAAGTGGAGTGCTCCAGTTAATATATTACTAGGTGATGGTGTTGAAAAAAGTAATGAAGAAAATGTAGCTCCCGTTATTGCACCCGTCTACAGCTCCCGTTATTGCACCTGTGTACAGCTCCCGTTATTGCACCTGTGTTGTGTAGTATGTTTAATATTTCATTTCATTTCATTTATTTATTTGACAACAAGCGGTCAAGGGGTTGCGACAGCAACGTAGCGCCATAACACAA
>JAOTQE010060726.1:0-18696 GCA_025631205.1 Nesometra sesokonis | reverse complement strand
GTGCACATTCTTAAATTCACGGCTCATATTTTTGGCCAAAATTCAAATTTTTGGTCGTTAAATTGACAAAAATAAATCTCACTATTTTTGAATCTCCAAACTTGGGAGCTCTGTTAACACTACTGTTCGTGCTTTCTAAAACCTAAAAACTGGACAACGTAGGTGCGATGTCTTTACCCGTCGTATAGGCCCATATCTTTAACGTTCCTTTGCTAGTAAATATCAAGTCTAGTCGCTAATTGATTTTTCTATAGCAGTAATGTGCATAGTATACTGAGTGTATTTGAACATGGTGACAGTACAAAATATAGAACATAATTGTTCTTTATTGTCATTGTTGTCTTTTTAATGATTTCTCTGTCAGAAAGACATTTTGTCAAAATATAAATATTGTAATGTAATATATTCATCAAACGTACTGTATACCGTATATAATTCAGTGTGCATTTTTATGTATACAAATAGGCTTAATTATAATTATCTTATTAATTAATTAATTAATTAATAATTGTCTTTATTAATTTTTGTCGTGGGTCATTGACCTGTTTCAATATCAAGTTCAATTTCAAGTAACATTTATTCAGTTAATTAATTAATCACTTTAATAAGCCTATATGAATTTAAATTCATCAGAATTAATTAATTGGGATCAAATACAGAAACACAGCTTGTCTCAATTTGACCCTGACAAGACAAAATAGTATAAATATACATAATAAACGCAAAGAACTTACGAATGCCTGATTTCTAAATGATAATTCTAGACCTACATTTTCTTTCTAAAATTATACGTTTTCCTGCAAGTTTTTAATTTATTATTGTCCACAACTTTGTCCCATATACTGAATTGAAAAGAATACTTTACTCAGTACTGTAAAAGTAGCGTGTAGTGAATTGCCTTTTTTAAATAACTGCGAGAAAAACGTAAAATTGACAAATTTCAAGAAACTGATGAAATTATCCACAAATTAGATTAGGAAATCAAAATGCAATCATTCCTGACCGAACAAACTTCTTAAAAACTAGTAGGCCCTACATTCAACTTAAAAAAAATAAAGATATATTTTAATTGTGAAAAAATATTCATTTTCTTATAATATTTCTAGTTTGAAGCGAGAATGTACAGTCGTGACAAACCCAGGGATGAGATGGTTCAAGAGTTAAAACGTCAAGCCGAGGAACTAATGGTAGAGAATAGAACGTTACGTTCAAATCTCACAGAAGCTCAGACCAACCTAGCCCTCACGAGATCCGATCTAGCAACAGTGCATTCTGAATATGACGAACAGATGGACTTTATTACCAGGTTCACTTTTTATTAATGTTTATTGAACTCTTTTGTTTGTAGGCGTTTTGATTGAGATTTTATTGAATGTTATTGAACCCTATTAATCTATGTACAAGTACAAGCCAGCTATAGCATAACGTGACGCGTAGTCTAGTGCCCTGAGACTTGTCCGATGAGGCGCTTTATTATACTTTAGCTAATGGTAGGATGAGTTAAACTTTGATTTAATTATTCAATAAAAAAATAAATAATGTTTGGTTTTGCTTTTCTTCTCTTTATTTTATGTAAACATTTACCACAGCGTAGACTTCACGTATTATTCGCTGTACACAAACATACCGATACCGGCAATGTTCTCTCAAAACATGAAAACATTGTTATACATAATTTCCTATTTTGAAAAGTTGCAACACTTATATTCTTCATATCATGCTAACAGTAAAATCGGTAACTAAGAAACCACCCGAGAAATAAATTCCATCCAAAATGTTGAGGGTTAAATCAATGGTTAAACCAATTATTTATCTCTATCAATACTTCGATTACATGATTTCTTATGTTTTGCTCTCTGTATTGTTTATTTTTGTATTATGATTAAAGTTAAATCTGTTACTTTTTTAGCGATCGTGATCAACTTAAAGAACTCGAACGAGAAAATGATAATCTCCATCGACAGGTTCAATTATTACAGTAAGGAAATTTTAGTTGTCTTTGTAAATAATACAACATAATTAAATCGTCGTTATAACGATATATAGCTGCAGGAATACACTGAGCCTAATTGTTGCAAACGACCAGTTAAGGAGATGTTGAAACTTGATGATGTTTGACTATTTTTTGTGTAGAAAGGACATTAGTGTGAAATTAATTATTATACATATTTGTTTTTCATAGTCGCTTTGTAAGAGTGTCTACAAAATTCAATATTTTCAGCAATTAACCTGCAGATTGATTTTCTTTTAATCGTGTTACAAAATAGTTGATAAGCTATATAAGTATTGTGCAAGCATTTTGAATTAAGCATAATTATTATAATATAGATACAGTACTGTATATGAACAAAATGTTCCTTCAAACAATAACATTGCTCGTTTTATAAATACTTGAATAATAGTAAATTGTATGTACAAATATATGTTTACATTTTGTTGGGCTTGATTGCATTGGATTGGCAGTTTTCTTTCATGTTATTTTGTTAGAATGGACAATAACATCAAAAGAGTCCAAATGTAACAAAACAAATTATAACAACAAAGTATTCAGCTTAACAACAAAGTATTACATATTCTTTATTTTAGGGATGCTAATAAGAAGTTACAGGATACAAATGATGACCTTCGGTCAGCTCTAGAGTCGAGGGCAAAGGTACTAATTATTTTATTAAATAGATGTGCCCAAACTATGTGAATTTATTTGAACACACGTACGGTTGATCGAGAAAACTTGCGAAAAAAACTAGCAAGTATGATTCGAACACACGACTCAAAATCACTTGATATAATACAAATCCAATGATCCACTTCTTTATTCTGACAATAAAATTTGGTTTGAATCAATATTAATATTGTTTGAGGTATATCAGACCCGACAGGATCTAATTTTTGAAAATGACGTTCTTGAATCCGGAATCAGCGACAAACCTTATGAGTACCGAACCACGGGTTGTCCTGACATTGTCTGAAAACTCTAAGTAAATTGGCCCAATAGTTGTTGATATAATACAGTAAACAGACAGACAGACAGACACATGGAGCTCACTGCGACACTTGTTGTTAGAGTGTAAAAAGCATTGAAACCTTGATGTATCTATAAAAATCCGAAGGTGGCAGTAGCGGATCCAGACGTATTGAAGAGGGGTGGGTCAGAAAATTTACCCTCAATAGAGTGGATGTCGTCGGTTTTTAATCTAAATTCAGACATTATTTCCCCGGATATTGTGGTTTTCAATCTAGCAAGCTAAAAAATGGTCATTTCACTATTTCTCTATGTTCTGCTCATGTATGTGCAGTGACCATCTACATGTGATTGTAAAATGATTAAAAACTGGGGCAAGTCATGGCAAAAACCACCAAGTTGTCGCACAACAACAACAACAACTGCAAGAAATTTTTTCTCTGTTTTGTTCCATAACTTTAGTTATAAATGTCCGATTGTGATAATAGACCCCTCATTGCAACAAGCATTATTATTATGGTTTTAATATTATCTCAATTTTTCTATTTTGCAACAACTTGGTGGGTTCGCCGTGACATGCCTCTATATTTTGGCATGATTCAGAGGCCTAGAGTTGGTTGGTTAAAATAGACTAGACGAAAGGCTTACGGCAAACTTAATTCCATTATGGACCTAAATCTAGGCCTATGTGTGACGTGAACATTCTAAATTACGAAATCTTACAATTATGGCCATTTCACATAACTCGTGACGTAAACCAAAATATGTAAGTAAACAATAATTATGCTGGTCTAATTAAAAACATGTTGATTTTGGAAAGATATTTTTTTCTAATTACAGGCATTGCAAATAATGATTTGCAATCTTTAAATAGACACTGTTAGTCACTGATCACGTGGGCATAATCTCCATCTGTTAAATTCCCATACATTAAACCACCTTACTGTCAAACCGTATTGCTGTCAATTTTGAGCAGTTGAATATGTAGTGTCACTGACTAAAAATAATTAAATCTCATTTTGAAAGTAACTTAGTGCATTTAAAAATTAATTAATAGGGCTATGTTATTTAAAATAGCATTACCTATGTTTTGAAAATCGGGCAATTAAAACTATACACATGTTTGCTAGTTATAACTACATAAACTAGAGTTGGACTAATATTAATTATGAAATACCGTTTTTTCACCTTTGATAGGTTTTTATTTATTTTTGCTTTGTTCCACCAACAGGTTTGCATTTTCCTTTTCAATCATTCTCAACAATTTTTGTCAGATAAAAAACATAATCCAAGATGTGATGATATTTTTCCAAGATTGAAATTATTACAACACTCAACACTTAATGTAGCCGGTCTCACAGGCCTTACGGTCGGGTTTGTTCACTTTTATTGCTTTATTCCTTTTAAAGGCGCTATTGACGTCCCATACTCACTTATTTTAGTTTAGCCGTAAACTAAAATGAGTATGGGACGTCAATAGCGCCTTAAAAGCAATGCAAGTGAATAAACCCGACCGTAAGGCATGTGAGACAGGCTATGATTAATGCTGATTTGACCTTTGTCCCTCTGGTCATTATGTAGTTGAGAATATGTCTGTTTAGCTATGATCAGTTTATAGAGATAAGGGTTATTTACTTAAAACATGAAAATCTATCGTAGTTATTAATTCCGCTTTGTATACATCATAAAAAGTTTATTATGTCTGTCTTGTTTCTCAGACTGGTTCCCGGACACCGACGCCTGGTAAATATAACGGACAAAGTGCGCCATCTTTTATGAACGAGTATCTAGATCCACTTGAAAGCAGGTAAGATTTTTCAGTATTTTGTAATATTTTAAAGAACAGCATAAGATAAATAAACAAAATCAATCAATTAAGGGTTATCGAAGTGATTAATATTTTATAGGCCTACAGACATATAATTTATTATGATTAAGAACCAAGGTTGTCATCTTAGTTGTCAGAGGTTGTTTTGCATGATCATAAACAATTTTCAAAATTTGTGGGCCGTTGAGCTTTGGCAGCAAATATTTTTTTTCTAGATGCATTCAATTTTTGTTTTCATATTTCACAGTAAAAGACGCCGACGAGGAATACAGCTTTCTGAATCTGACCGCGGCTATTACCAGCAAACGGGGGATGGAGAAAGTGTACCAGATGAAGCAGGTTGGAATAATGACACAATTGTTACACGCCATCTCTAAACACATTAAATCACCATTACAACACTGCCTAATCAAAATAACGACCATAACAAGACTGTCTCATACTTAGAAGCAACAGTGGTTATAAAAATATGTATTATAGCTACTATTACTCTTCATTAATAGTGAGGTTTCGCAACTGTACAAAATTCGGAAACGAAAACGTCATAAATTCTTGTATCGTATGAATTGTGCACATTGAATATCTGTCATAGTTGATCAATTTTACGATGATCAACAATTCGTATGTAGAAAACTTCACAATTTTTTTAACACATTTAGCAACATTAAAAATACAAATGTGATGTTTTTGTTTTCGTATTTCGTTAAATTGCAAAACCTCACTACTACCACAGATCTCTGTTTGAAATAATTTCAGTGAAACATCTCACAGTAAAAAAATATAGTTAAAAATCTTTTGTGAACACGATAGCTTATTTTTTTTAGTATTGTTGTCAGGTTTCAAATTAGTGAGTAAAGTAGTTTTCGAAATGTTCACATCTTTATAAATGATAAAATAATCTTTATAAATCTTTATAAATGATAAAATCTACATATCTATTGACCTGTGCGATGCCTGCGTACATCTTATATCAAATATACTAAACCTAACCTACTATAATAAATTCTACTTAGAAACTGTTTATTTTCAGACTCTGGAAATTCGACGATGAGAGATCCAAACGAACTGGACTCTGAGATTGATGTTTTGAGCCTTGATGGAGAGCTGCGACGCGTTCTGGATGATCAACGAGCCCGTGATATATCAATCCCTGTACCGACACCAAAAGAGGTAAACAAAAATATATATAATTATAAATAATAGTTTCGACGGATGCAGATAATTGAAGTTAATATTGATTGGTACTGGAACTCTTCTAGCTGTAGCATCAACACCAACAATCTGTGGTCAACATTTTATTTCATCTTTCGCTGATGTTCACGCGGATGGCGTGGTCATGCATTTGCGTCTCTATTGCAGATATTTTGTTCCCTCTAAACTGGATCAGTGTAGTAATATATTCAAGTATGTAGTATTACAGTTCCGTATTAAATGAAAGCGAAAGTTGCGATTGGCAGTGGTGGTGGTAGAGGTGATCAATTGTGTTACTTGTATTGATGGCAGTGTCGTGGAAGCAATATGTGTCTGTGACTGACTTCTGTCTTTGTAGACAATTTCAACTGCCCATTTTCATTATGCAATTGAGGCATGACACGGAAAACCACCAAGTTGTAGGAAAATTGAAATTTTTTTTATTGATAAAACCATATTACACATTTCGCAAACTTTAAAATGAGGGGTCAATTATCAAAATCGGACATCTACAACTGAAGTTATTTGACAAAATAGACACAAATTTTCTTTGTATTTGTTTATATTTCCTGTTGTTTATTTGCTTATTTCTCAATAACATCCTGTGCGACAACTCGGTGGTTTTCCATAACTAGCCTCAATTCTTTTTTGTCACTGTTCACTCAGATAAAATCAGGCCTTGTTGGCGCTACTGCCTTTTTTCCTTCTAAATTTTATTGTTTAACGTATCCGCTCAATTCTTCCTTCAGTTCTGATCTCCATGTGCACATCCGTTATGCTACTGGCTCTCAATTATGATAATTGTTTCTGAAGTCTTTCAGATCTCTCTTTATCACATCCTTCCAAGGAATCGTTAATCTTGATTTACCCACTCCGCGTGCACAATCTGCAAGTTAACCATAAAGGCATAGGATATATCTCGGGAGGCGGTTATCAGGAATTCGACAAAGGTGTCCATCCACCTAAGACTCCTATACTTATAGGATGCTGTGAGGTGTATAATTCTAACGTTCTAAGATTTCAGTGTTAGTAACTTTGGCTCTCCATGAAATTCCAAGTATGCTTCTAAGACCTCGTAGAAGTGGCAGTAATAACAGTAACAATGTATTACAGTGTATTAATTTTCTAAATTCCTTTACTTTTACAGAGTTCATCAGGAGATGCTACTGAACCAAAGCCTAGGGAAGCTGAATTGCAGAAGCCTCCATCCGAGCCATCGTCCAAGTGTTCGACGCCAGATTCTGCAAAGACGTTAACGTCCAAACTGCAACGTAACGATACCTTGCGTGGAAGCGGTCGAAGAACTCTGCCACAGGTTCCATCAAAGGTATCTGACGATGAAGAAGAAACAGAAGAAGATTTATTCCAAAAATTACAAAACACTATTAAAAAAGTTTTAGAGGTAGGGAGGTAATAGGTGTTAGACCTTCCCGATGTGTCGTGCTGTGAACTTCTGTCTTGCATGGAGGTATCTGATCTTTTCTCTGGACGTAACCTGGATTGATTTGCATCTATTACTAACCAAACGTTGTACAAACCTTGATTCTAAACGCATGAACTGCGTTTTAATAATGTGACGTTTACCTATTCCAAAGCATACTTACCCACCCCAAACATTATTTTCTTATAATATTCATGTAACTACAGTGTAAACCTAGACGTATCTATCAATTTCGTTTCTTTGTTAATGTCAGTCAGTCATTCAATCATTTAATATTTTATTTTGAACATAAATCATTAGTTATTTCATACAATGCATTTGCTGTGATAGTTGTTTAACACTGTTTGATTGTGTATTCGTTGTTTGCAAATTGAATTGTGATGTATAGGCATGGCATCAAAGTACAAAGTAGAAATTAATATTTGAGAATATCCCGTACTGTACATTGAAAACCTTATAACTCCGTCAGAATATTGAAGCGTTTATTTAAAAGATTAATTCATGTATATATTTTCATACAACATGGTTATCAAATTGCTTATATTTTCGTTGTAGGCACCAACTATCTCACCTTTGTCGGTACCACAACAGCCACCTGATCGAATGTACAAAATAGTGTTGGCGGGTGATGCGGCAGTTGGAAAATCAAGTTTCATATTGAGACTCTGCAAAGGCGTCTTCCATCAGAACCTGAACTCTACTCTCGGTAAGAAATATAAGTTGTTGGTTAGGAAAATTAAAAATAAATATAGTTATTAATTTTTGACATGCCGCGCGCCGTCTGCTAAAAGTCATGATAAATGTGTTTCTAGCCAGGCGCGAATCTAATGGTGGGGGCCACGGGGGTACGTCCCCTCCCCGTCATCAACAAAAACCCCTAAAATATAAAGAGAAAAAAAAACTTGTCCCCACATATTTTTAAGTGGGGATCCCACTTTTCGACTGTATAGTCCCAAGATGCTCTGTATGAGTGTCTAGAGGTCTATTGTTTTCAACATCTATAACTGAAGTTATTGGACAAAATATACAAAAATTTCTTTTTTTTGGTTAATATTTCTTGTTGTTTATTTGCTTATTTTTCAGTACCTTTCTGTGCAACAACTTGGTGGTTTTTCCGTTACATGCATTATATATAATGTGTTACCAAACAGGACAAGTGAAATATTACATTGTTTCTTTGGTAACATCAATTATGATGAAACAACAAAAATCCTTGGTCTTTATATTTGTAGGCCTATTACAATATTGTAGCTCATGTTTAGGCTAGAATAATTATAAATACTGTAATTATATGTTGGTGATTGGTGTTTCGTTGACGGTGTTATGGAACTGAGAGTAAGGTATGAATTTCAGGTCCAGAACCTATTCAGACCAGGTTTGAACTCGTGATTTGATGCGTGCATGACTCGCTCGGCTTACGCCTGTAGCTTTACCACTCAGTCACCGTCACTACCACAATTTTTAATAAATACAGATCTTACAGTTCTTTTTGTTTCATCCTTTTGCAGGAGTTGACTTTCAGATGAAGACGATTGAGATTGATCATAAAGTGACGACTCTTCAATTGTGGGATACGGCTGGTCAAGAGCGTTTCCGTAGCATTGCTAAATCGTACTTCCGACGTGCTGATGGCGTTCTCTTGCTTTACGACTGTACATATGAACGATCGTTTATCAATGTCCGTGATTGGATCGAGGCAATTGAGGTATGCCGTCTGTTTAAACATTGCATCAAAAGTATATGGTGGTGATGATGTTCGTGATGATGGTGATGATGATGATGATGATGATAATGATGATGATGGTGGGGATAATGATGATGATGGTTATCATGGTGATGGTGATGATGATGATGATGATGTTGACAGCGGTATCGATGGTGAAAATTATGATGATGTTGATAATATTGATAACAATGTTCACTACGATAAGGATAATTTTTAGAAATTCAACATTTTACATTTTATAATATTTGAAATCTTTCCGAATTTTAGGATGGTGCTCAGAAGAACATTCCTGTGATGATCTGTGCAAACAAGGTAGACGCGCGAGCGCAAGCCAGTGCTGAGGGTCTGAGATGCATACGAACAGAGGATGGCGAGAGGTTAGCTAGGGTAAGTTTCAATCAAATATGTCAGCATATTTCCACACTCCCCAGCTACACTAAACTGGGTTGTTTTTTTTCAGTAAACAGTCTTTGACAGCTCAATAAAATTTTGCTCTAGTAGAAAGTCTGAGGTGTTTCATAGTTTGCGGTTCAGAACCGTACGCGCGGGTAATACCAGATGCCATCGTTGTTCAGGCAGTGACACTGTGCATAAGCAGTTGCGTTACCATTCAGGCCAGCTAAAATCTGTACCAGGGAGGTATTCCTTTATGATTAACTATTAATGTTGGAAGATTTTACCAATGTCTGGACTTTTTTCGGTAACACTAACCGACCAACGGGTTAGTTTATCATATTACGTCCATTGTGAACAGCAGTTTTCAGGAGAACTGATCAGGTTAATTTTACCATGTGGAAAATTCGATACCGATAAACTTCCCGAGTGGCCGATTGTCTATCATTTATCTGTTGACTTTAACACCTCAAAATACTTTTACAAGTTAGGCCATAGTTTAATTTAACTGTTCCCTGGTTTAAGCCTATGGTAAAACTAACTAACAACGTTATATAATACAAGTGTGAACAACGACAGATTTAACAATTTGAACGCTAATAGGCACCATTCATTAATTTATTTGTTAAATTTGTGGAGAGAAAATTCTATTTGTGATCCATGCCTTTTGTCGTAACTTCACTTGGACCTACTTCAACTTAAATACAAGTGCTCATTTCATGTTCATTGCAAAAATGTTAGAACTTTCATTTTAGAGAATGGCATTTTTGTGTGGTTATTTATATGATGAAATTATAGCTGTAGTCAATTACAATATATTGTAATATTTCATTTTTCTTATTTATAGTCTTTTAATGCGTTATTCATCGAGACAAGTGCAAAAGATGGATCTAATATAAACGAGGCTGTAATTGAACTAGGAAGGTAAGTGAACAGTATTTGACAAATATTTATCTATGAAAATTGATGACTAGTCAGTATTTCACAACTTAGAAAGCATGATGGCTTGCTGAATTTGAACAATTCTGTGGATTCACAATACGGTGCGCCACCTATCAGCCAATACAGTGCGCCACCTATCTGCTGCAGCGGACATGGCCGAAATCCGCAATGCTTTTTGGGAAAAGGTCGACATCAACGAAAGGCTAGGGGCTAGCAGGCCTCTATCCACCTTCGAGCTGCCTAGCCTGCATATGGTGCGTATAATTTTCGTGTTTACCGCCTACGACTTAAATAAACAACATATCTTATTCTTTGTATTTCTTTGGTTTTTTTGTTGACTTCTTCCTCCGCTTTTGCCATTTTTGGAATCCTCGGTAAGCGATGTCGACCCTGAAGTTGCAAAACGAGCTGTCTGTGGCAACCGATGTGTGGCGCACCGCATTGTGAACCCACCAAATTGGAGGATGTAGAGTACACAACCAACACCCGTTTCTACAGTTGTCACTGAGTTATACCTAGGCCTAGTTGACTTACGAGAACCATCAATGTATAACCCTACTTAATACAATACCACAGGTTCTGGTGCCAACTAGGTTCTATCCTATGAAAAAATAACCATTAGTTACATTGATTTGCCAGTTTATTCAATAGTAAATGCGGTTTTATATTATCAGTACTTTAAGCTGACTCAATAAAAAGGCCTCTATTCTTTTACTGACTGTTAACGACTGCTCTTTATTGTAAATTTTACCATATTTATGGCTCACACAATGTAGGCACAGATGTTATGCCTAGATGTTGTCTATTTAATAATGTAATGCCTAATTTAGAATAGGCTTGCGCAATGGCTAATTTTTTGCAAGAAAAAAAACACTTGAATATTTAATCTCTTTAATCTCTTAATTCTTGGTTAGATACAGATGCTAGGCTTACCTGTATAATTTAAACGATAAAATAGATGGACAGAGTAAGAAGAAATAGTTACCACAGAACGTGTTCTCATCCGGTTCATTATACTCACACCACCACAAATTAATTACAGTGCATTATTTAATACCAGTATTTTTGCAATATTTTATAATTCAAATCCACATTCTGGAAACGAGAACGTTTCATATACCTTATTTTTTTAATTTTAAATCACATTCAACAGCTGGGAGCCCGCATTTTACAGAATGGATATGATTAAAAATAATCACCCGGTTCTGCAACAGTTACTAGATAAGAGGTTGCTAACTTCTGGGAAGTTATGCAAGTGGTTATCTGCTACGCCCCAGCAGTTAGCAACCTTAACTGTTATAGAACCGGGTGAAATAATAAAGCAACCATACGGTATCTAACGCCTTTTGACGTAAATTGATGTTAAATAAGACGATACAATTTAACTGTTTCTGACAGTTAAAATGTATTCTATTAAATATATGATAGAAACACGATTGTTCGACCATCCGGTGGAATTCGCGCCCTCTTTTCACCTTTTAATATTCTCAGCGAGGTATTCTTGTATATTTTTATTGCTCATGTTCCACGGACTCAATTCAACAATTTAGGTTTTTGTTTTGTGAAAATGTTGGTTCAATTTTAAGGATTTCTGTTCCAGAGATTTCCCTTTAGAAATTCTTCTTTTCAGAAAAGGCGAATTGGATTTATAATAAATAATATGTAATATGTGACATTTATATAGCGCTTATCAAAGCCTCTAAGCGCTTCACAATTATTACACCCAGTCATTGGAACTATTCAGCGCATATGGCATTTGTATGGAACCTACTTATACTCCTAGGTGAAGAAAGGCAATGTGGATAAACTGTTTTGCCTAGGAACACAAACAGCCGACAAGAGTGAGCCTCGAACCACTGACCTCGTAATTGGAAGTCGGACACGCAACCGCTGCGCCAACTGCTTCTAGCGTCTAATAAACAAATTTAAATTTGTTCAAAACAATTTTAAGAGTTTTGTCCTTTTTTTAAATATTATTATTCTTACTATTAATTCCATAGACGTTTACGACAAACAGAAGATATCGAAGTTCAGCAGAGTGGTTTGAAGTTAACTGACGCTAATGGCGAAAAGAAGGAATCTAGGTGCTGCGATTTCTAGAAGATTGTTGTGCTTTCTTAAGTCGCTTGCTTAAGTGTGCTTCCCGAAGACTTATGAGGACGTCCTCAAATCAAAATGACATTCCAGTGTACTTCCTGGCGTTGATGTCTTCTGAGGTGACCAACTCAAACCACAATGATATCTCAACGTTCTTCCCGACGTCGGTGTCTTCTGCGGTGACTAATTCAAGTCACGATGATATTCCATTGTTCTTCCCGAAGACGGTGTCTTCTAAGTTGACTAACTCAAATCACGATGATATTCCACTGTTCTTCCTGAAGCCGGTGTCTTCTGAGTTTACTAACTCAACCACGATGATATTCCAGTGTTCTTTCTGACCTCGATGTCTTATGAAGTGATAGGCCTATACTGAAACCACGCTATTCTAGTATGCTTCCTGACATCGGCTGCTTCAATGAAAATACGCACACCCTCAAAAACTTAGAGCCTGTGCAGAATCTGTGTAGACACTTTTCGTCTTCGAATTAAAAAAAAAACACCTTGTAAAGTCTTCCATTCCATACCAATATTTTCCGACGATTTTGCCTAAAGAATTGTCTTCCTTGATCTTGTTGTTATTAATTTATTCGGCTTCCTGACTTCAGTCTTCCTTGTTAGAAATAGTTAATTTATTAATTGTATAGGTTTTGTTTTGAGAAGTATCGATATAAACTGTTTTAGTTTGTTTAACTGATACGATTGTTTTGATGATACCGGTGATCAAATTGCAACAGAACCGGCACTCTCAAGAAGGACACCGGACAAGGTGTCCGAAACTGTCAGTCAGGTTGTAAATTCGATTGGTTTGTCCAACAGTTAAACTTAGAATTATCGTATCTTCAAACCAGATGAACATTTTCAGTATTGTATAAGGTGTGTTTCGCAAGTGAATTTTAAGGATTGATTTGAACTTGGAATTGTTGTCGAAATCACTCTTTAAACGTCATACTTGGGATGGGAAGAGAAAATGGGAACAGTGTAGGGAAAGGATATTACTCTTTTTTTGTAATTACTACATATTTATAGAAAGTAAAGATTACCGATAACAGAGGCGGATCCAGGATTCTAAATTAGAAGCCGGTGGTCGGGTGGGATTATGATTAGTGAGGTTTCGCAATTGTACGAAATACAAAAACGGATACGTCACACTTTCATAATTGAAAGTTGCTAAGTATTCTAAACAATATCAAATTTTCTGTCTACGAATGAACTGTTGATGATCGTCGTAAAATACTGACCAACTTTTACAGATATTCAAGGCGTTCAATTCTAACGTTACAATAAGTATGACGTATCCGTTTTCGTTTTGTATTTCCCAATATTATCTTGACAACAATTAGATAAAAAAATTTTATTGTCACGCCTAATAATATGCCCTCATTTTTGTCTTGGAATCCTTATACTTGGTGTTTTAATGTTATGGATTGTTTTCATACATGGCAAGTATTGTTAGTGTCAAGTTTTGGGATGGAAATCAATTCTGAAAATCCGCCCTGAGTATTATCGAGTAACTGAAGCATTATGTTAGAAAAATTACTGTAAATGTAAATATAAATATACTGGTAGATAGTGTAACATGAAGCGCATTAAGCTGAATATGGCGAAAGTTACCTGATTTGTAACATAGGTCTAATTCATCATCGCACTTCTATTTTTAGACACCCATTGGACGTTTTTTGATTCTCAAATACGTTTTGTAAATCTTAATATTTTACCTTGTTTGGTCTTAGTTTTTTACTAGATTTTGCCTACTTTGTATATAAATTTATTTTAATTCACCCATTTAGTACCTTGACAAAATCATATTGTAAATATTTGTAAATACAAATTTGATTGTATTATTTATATATGAGCCGGAAAATTTAAATTAAATTACCATAGTAGAACAAATTCCTTGATCAATTAACTTGAGATTAAATATTTGTGCAATACGCCATTAACAGTGATCTATTTTCTTAACTTCTTTGTACATTAAAATAACTGTGTTTATTTAGATTTTTAATTATATAAGTCCATATTGTTTTTTAGCATAGTTATTTGTAAACTAACGTTTCACCTTGTATTAATAGCGATGTTTTCATCACACTTTGTTCAGTACTTCAGTCGGCCTAAGAATAATACTTTGTTTGATCTCCCCTTCTTGAAATTTTAGAGTAAAAAAAACGGAGAAAACAAGTTTTTATTAAACCAAAAACGACCTTGCATATCAGTTACTTGTGTCAAGGAGTAAATTGTAACATACCTTATTACTTGCCTGACATTCGATAATCTTGTGATCTACAGACCCTATTTTGATTGGAGTTAGAGAACGTCGAAGTTAAAGTAACAAATTTTGTTAATCAACCGAGGCTTTTTTGTGGTGTTGGGGCGGGTGTGGGGAGTGTAAGGGCAAACAAACTATTATATTTTTAGCCATTAATATGAAAAGTTGTTTGAGCAAGTAGGCCTATTCACGGGATTCAATAATTATAATATTTTCAGTCCTCATTTGGTGGTTTTAATTTTTTAAACTAAGGAATATGGGAAAATCTAGGTTGCCAGCTTAAGTTATAACTCGTATGAGAAATAAAATTAATCATTTGTTTAGATATGTACGTCATCATCAAAACCAAGGCACTGACTGAACATGCAGGCCTAAAAATCCAAAAATTATTATATAACGATATATTTTAAAACAGTAATATGATTATAATGAATTTTGCAACACTTTCTGCCAGGTCCTTCATTGATTTTTGATGAAATATGGTTTGAACAAATACATTTGCTTGGAGTCGTAATGAATATTAGTGAGCAACCAAGAACCATTTCCAAAGTTCAATACATTATTACCTTGTGACGATCGTGTATTAGACCTACAATTGATTACTAGTTTTATGTGCAATAGACTGCTAAATACTGTGATGTATCATTGTTTATTATAAAAGAAAAACCTAGTCTTCTTTTAAGTATTAAAAATGCTTTAATATCTTATTGTTTTTTTAGCATTCCAAAATCTAAAATCGCCTTGTTTTAAGTATAAACGAGATTCAAAAATTGTTTCCATTACCACCACTTATCATTATCATAATCGCCATGATGAAGATGATCATCATCATAGTAAGGATCATCATCATCGTCGTCATCATGGTCATCACATCATCATCATCATCATCATCATCATCGTCGTCGTTGTCGTCGTAGTCTTCCCCATCATCATTATCATCGTCGTCATCATCATCAACGTCATGATCGTCGTCTTCCTCCTCCTCCGCCTCATCGTCAGGCCGTCGTCGTTGTCATCATCATCATCATCATCATCATCGTCGTCGTCGTTGTCGTCGTAGTCTTCCTCATCATCATTATCATCGTCGTCATCATCATCAACGTCATAATCTTCGCCTTCCTCCTCCTCCTCCGCCTCATCGTCAGGCCGTTGTCGTCATCATCATCATCCTCATCATCATCATCCTCATCATCATCATCATCGTCGTCATCGTCATCAATATTGTGGATTAACCTCGATTATCATCAATCATCATCACCATTTTAATCACGATCATAAACTTACATTTACCTTCCACGTCCTGTAATAAATAAATTAATTGATCTTTATATAGTGAATAAATTAATTTGCATCTTTTCAAATAGTGTATAATATCTTTGGATGATCCAATAAAAATAATAAATATATAGTTGACAGAAAGTTTGCGCTGCAGTGCAACGTTTTACGATTCATTATTAGACTGAGTTGTTAGCCAGCGAAACATAATTCTTTTTACTGGATCTTCCAAAACAAGTTTTACACCATATAAAGTTATTTTATAATTACTATAGTGCCTACCTGGCAGTAGTACAGCTAGTTAGCAAAACCTATCACGGTTCCTATGTTTAAGGCATCTATTTGATAAGTGTTTATTCAGTAAATAGTTTAAAAGAACGATTAGATAAATGTATAATTAGATAAATATTTTTCACGTAATTGTAAAAGGATTTTGGGGATAATTAGACCTACAGGATGTAATCTCGACTAATTATTTTGTGTAAAACATGAATAAACTTATACAGATTAAAAGCATTTTACAGTTGTTTTATTCTTTAAGATGTACACGTACCGGTTTTGATCGCAAACGATTTCGTAACATAATGCCCTTCTTTCTTTTGGGTTTGTCTTCCGATAATGTCCATAATTTTTTTATTCGTCATCTAATCTATTTTCCGATCTAATACAAGACATTCCTGATATATAATAGTTATTGTCATTTAAAAAATAGAGGGCTCACTCTCACATGGTAAGATAGGATTCTTTAGGTACCAAATCCAAAGAGGCCGCCAAATTTGCATTCAAGAGCGTTCTGAAAGTAAAAGCCGACAGTTTATAAATGCATAATTATGTGCTACTTTTATATACTTTTAAATTGATATTTACATGCTAGACTGTATAGACCGGTTTCCAATCAACTAGCCTCCCTGCTCCTGACAAACTCACCTCCACAGACTGGCCTCCTGTTAAAGACGACTTTAGCAAATTTGACTCCTAAATTTTGGAATGATATTTTTATAGCCCCGGTGTCACGTCACCATCATATTGGATCCAAAACCTTCTAATTACATTACGAACTTTAGTGGGATGTTCTCACAAGTATGTTTTTTCATTTACGGATC
This sequence comes from Nesometra sesokonis, assembly GCA_025631205.1. NCBI lineage: Eukaryota > Metazoa > Echinodermata > Crinoidea > Comatulida > Antedonidae > Nesometra > Nesometra sesokonis. The sequence goes on along the minus strand of JAOTQE010060726.1, from coordinate 1,472 downwards.
AATAACGAGTATAGCCTATCTTAAAAAAATATAAAGTTTGATCCATTAATTATTGTAACTCTGGATGTACGTGGGTATGGTCCAGTACGGAGAAAAGGGCAGGGAATGGACATGGTGATGGGGAAGGACAGTAGGGATAGGGGCATGGACGGTGGCAGGTGGGAGAGACGGGAAAGACCAGGGCCAGGGTTGTAGGTGCGCATGGAAAAGGGCCAGAAACAGGGAGGCACAGACGGGGGCTGGGGATGATGGAGGGACCGGAACGGACACACCGGGGGCCGGGGATGGAGTAGGCCTGAGTACGTGGCGAAACATGGAACCTGAGTTGAACTGGAAGTATCAAGGACGGGTGTAGAAAGACAGGGATGAGTGGGGGTTGCACCAGCAGAGATCGAACAGCGTACCGCAGGGGAAGGTCCGGTTGGCTGAGCTTCAGATCCCCGACCTGGATTATTGGGCTAACTGGGGACGGTGGTGGGTGTGCAAGGCCGTAGCCACAGTAAAAAAACAGACGAGGCGAAGTATGTGGGTCACGTAGAATTCCAGGGACAGAACGTTCTGTTGGAGGTCAGAGGGCGAGTCCCCTCTTAAAAAGCCAAATTTTGAAATTTTCAGACGAGGCGACCGCCTCGTCTGCCTCATGCTGGCTCGGCACTGGTGGAGGGCATCACCTCCCCTTCAGTCTGTACATTTTTTGTTATTTTGTTGGAATGATAAACGGCCGAAATACAGACGTATGGCAGCTAAATATAAAAAATCATAGAATTTTGATGTTTCGTTTTCTTGCTTCTCATAACCAAACTGGGTTACATAACCACCTGCAGGGTTCAGCGACAGCCGCACTAACTCTCAACTATGTACCCGCCCTGCCTAGTCCGTTACTCCTCCATCGATCTCTAGTCCCTAGTTTCTCAGTCTGCCAATTCCAAGTCCAGTCCCGAAGTCCCCGTAATGTATTGCTTATTTTAAATAGTCATAACTGAAATGTCGATATTACGTATATATATAATATAAAAGTTGATTGGGGCCCGATTAATTTTTTAACATAATTATTCAATCTGGTTACTTCCCCGAAATGTGGAAATCCTCAAATATTGTGCCAATTCACAAAGGAGGATCTAAATCCAACATAAATAACTATAGACCAATTTCGTTACTCCCGACTATTTCTAAAATCCTGGAACGCCTTATTTTTAACCGTGTTTGGGATCACGTCTCGCCAGTTCTCTCTTCTTTCCAACATGGGTTCGCGCCCAGAAGATCATGTGAGGCCAATCTTTCAAGTTTGATGACAACTGCTTACAAAGCCATGATGAAAATAAACAATGTGACACCATTTATACGGATTTTAGTAAAACTTTTGATTCTGTTCCCCATAACCTCCTTCTTTTAAAATAAAAAAAAAATGGCATTTCAAGTAACTTATTTTTATGGTTTTCTAGTTATGTTGACAACAGAAAACAAAGGGTTGT